>WSYQ01001350.1:0-45691 GCA_011426435.1 Lysiphlebus fabarum
TCGACAATATTAATAGTTTGAATAATGATTAAAATAAATAAATAAACAACTCCATATAACATATATCCATGGAGGGGTATAAAGAGTGTAAACTGTGGCTTTTTGCTGAAGCAGAAATTTCGGAGCAAATGGTGGCGCTGGCGTCAGCGCTGCACGAAAGAATGCACGTGTATCATTTTGTTTACTTTGGTTTACTTTTTGTTTACGTTTTGTGATATCTGTAGTGCAAGTATGTTGACGTCAACTTTTTTAATTAAAATATGTGAAAATTAATTTTTTTTTCAATTTCGAAAATAATTTTAAAAAAACGTTCATGACTCCCTTAGAAAATAATAAAAAAATAGTTAATAAATTATATTGACAACAATTTGGCTGTCAAATTTATCAAAGAATCGAAAAAAAAATTAGAATTTACTTGACATATTTAATTAACCAACTTATATTAGTAATTAAAATTGCACCTGTGTTATACAAAAAGTAAATATATCATACAGACCATTAGACTAAAGTGAAAGAGAATATTATGTTTCTTTTTTCTGTCTACGTGCACGGCCGACGCCAGCACTGCACTTGGCAGTTTTTGGAACTGATCTGCTCCGAAATGGCAGCTTCAGCGGCTGCCTATGCTTTTACACGGTAAAATTTTTAGGGGTGCATTCGTTTATTCACGGATTTTTTTTTCCCGTCCACTTTTTCCGCTCTGCAATACCGGCAAAAATATTTCAGGGTAGCTATTCTTGACTCGATTATCCGCAAGTTATCCCGAGCGACTGGGATAACTTTTTTGTCGCAAAACATGAAAATTTTGGCTTAATTTGTATCCTTCCCAATGGTTTACATCAAACGACTAAATCATTTTCAGGCGTTTTCATGTTATCCCGTGTAGGTGGGATCAGGGTTGTTAATGTATAAAACATGATGTTTTAAACTATGTTTAAAACTATGTTCAAAACATAGTTTAAAACATCCTTAGTTTTATCCATTTGTATAAAACGTCGCCATCTAGTGGCGAAATTGGGAACTGCCACCAAAACAAACAAACGAACCTAAATAAATTTGTTGTTATTAATATGTTTTTTTTTAAATATATGATCATCAAATTTGTTCATAAATAAATGATATAAATATTATGTTTATAAATTTTACAAACTTGTTATTATTAATGTTTATTAAATAAACAACAATTGTTTGACAGGTTAGGAGTGTAAGTATAGTCGGTAAGAGGGAAAGTTTGAGCCTACGAGAGATCAGGTGGGTTTTATCCGTTTTATCCGTTTTATCCTGTTTTAAACGTTTTAAACGTTTTATCCATGGATAATTGTAAACAACTCAAAAACCCTCGATTTTAACAACCCTGGGTGGGATAATCGAGTCAAGGGTAGCTATTCTTGACTCGATTATCCGCAAGTTATCCCGAGCGACTGGGATAACTTTTTTGTCGCAAAACATGAAAATTTTGGCTTAATTTGTATCCTTCTCAATGGTTTACATCAAACGACTAAATCATTTTCAGGCGTTTTCATGTTATCCCGTGTAGGTGGGATAATCGAGTCAAGAATAGCTACCAAGAATAGCTACCCAGATTTCCCATGTATCGTTATATTCGGCATGCGCTGATTGATCATCGTGATTTCCTTCTAGGGTAGCTATTCTTGACTCGATTATCCCACCTACACGGGATAACATGAAAACGCCTGAAAATGATTTAGTCGTTTGATGTAAACCATTGGGAAGGATACAAATTAAGCCAAAATTTTCATGTTTTGCGACAAAAAAGTTATCCCAGTCGCTCGGGATAACTTGCGGATAATCGAGTCAAGAATAGCTACCCTGACGGTTTCACTCTATTTGCAGTGTAAATATTTTGCACAGTTTTCAACAGTCTTCACGCCGCAACCGCAGTCTGACCGAGTAAATGGCGTCACATCATAAGAATTTACTTATCGGAAGTTTATCTAAATTTATGAATGAATATTGTTTCGAATAATGAATTACATTCGGAATTTAGAAGATAATTAGCAGGGCAATTTGTTTTTTTTGAATTTGTCGATAATTTATAAATATATTATGTCTGTAATTATTATCATTAGTCTGTGGCGGTTTATATAGTGGCATGTAAACAAACTCATAATACTTTTTTTTAAAATAAAAATAATGATAATTTTCATTCAATAGAGATAGTGAATAATAACTGGATATTTGACGATGTTTGATAATATTGAAACAGTCAATCGATAGGTATAAAAATATGAATGAAGCAAGTGGAGGTAAATTAACCGAAACATCTTGGGATACATGTTCTGTACGAACGACTATTCCATCAATAATGCATCAGCAACATCAAGATGCACAAAATCACCATCATCCATTATTTCAACAACAACACTATCATCCACAACTTCTTCAGTTACCACAAAGTAACAGTATGATCCATCAAGATCTAAATGCAACACAAGTTGTTGTACCAACACCAGTCAAATTACAGCCACTACCACCACCACCAACAGTAATAACTGAACATTTGATGCACGTGCCTTCGATTCAGCATATGCCAACAATAAACCAAGTTGATATTTATTAAAAATTATTTTTACTTAAAGCCAATAATGGAATTTTTTTTTTAAAATTTTTAATTTACAGAATTTAATACCAGGTGTTTATCATGATGCTGAGTTAAGTCTGGAACTGCAACAACAAGGCTGGAAAAAATTCTGGAGTAAACGTGAAAATCGTCCATATTTTTGGAATAAATTAACTGGTGAATCGTTGTGGGTTATGCCGTTGTTAAAACCACAATTTGATCCAATAACAGATCCACTTGGTATTTGTGGTAGCGGTGGCAGTTCAGTTCGTCATGCGGTTCCACCAGGTACACCGGGTGGCCCATTAAAACGACGTATGTCTGAAGACAGCAATGCTGGTATTATTATGAAAAGATTTATTTTAACTGGACCCTGGGACCTTGACATTGATACAAATGTAGTTATATTCGTTCGTGAACCGTCGCCTTTGCCACAGATTCATCCAGATGCTGAGGTGTTGCGGTGTAATTTATTGGCAAAACTACGACAATGTTATCAAGAACTTTGTCATACACGTGAATCAATTGATGCACCAAAAGACTCGTTTAATCGATGGTTAATGGAAAGAAAAGTCATTGATTGTGGTGGTGATCCACTACTGCCAAGTCAATGTTTTCCCGAAATATCAATGTCAATGTATCGTGAAATAATGAATGACATACCAATTAAAATAGTGAGACCGAAATTTACTGGCGACGCGAGAAAACAATTATCACGTTATGCTGAGGCTGCTAAAAAAATGATCGAATCTAGATCAGCTTCTTCGGAAAGTCGAAAAGTTGTCAAATGGCAGGCTGAAGACACTTTTCAATGGTTGCGACGAACAGTTGGTGCAACATTCGATGATTTTCAAGATCGACTTGGTCACTTGAAGCGGCAATGTCAACCACATTTGACAGAAACAGTCAAAGCAAGTGTTGAGGGTATTTGTTTAAAAATATATCATTTGTCAACGGAGTATGCCAGAAAGGTAAGAGAAAAAAATCATCAGATACTCAAAGATCAAGGCCTTTTTGACATTAAAGAAGATCAAGCACCAGTCAATATCCAACGTAAAGTTAAGTGTTACCCAGTTCAGTTCACGCGTTTAGTCCCACGACAACCTCAAATTGATTATTTACCTGAACGAGACCAAACAAGTCTTCGTTATCACGGTGACACAATGTACATCAACAATTCCCACTTAACCAAACTCGAGCATCTCTATCGTATTAATTGTTTCGATGATAAAAAGTTTGAAATATTTCTACCACGAGTTTGGTGTGCATTGAAGCGTTATCAAACTTATCTTGGTATCAACGAGGGACAAGCGACACAAATGTCACTGCCAGTGAGTGTCTTTGAGTGCCTACAAAAACATTTTGAGGTGTCATTTGAGTGTTTCGCATCGCCATTCAACAGTTACTTTCGTCAATATTGCTCGGCATTCGCCGACACAGACACATATTTTGGATCAAGAGGTCCATTTCTAGAATTTAGACCAATCAGTGGATCATTTGAAGCAAATCCTCCTTATTGCGAAGAACTCATGGAAGCAATGGTTAATCATTTTGAAAGATTGCTGGCGGATTCAATTGAACCACTTTCGTTTATTGTGTTTCTTCCAGAGTGGCGTGATCCACCGCCAAATGCACTCATTAAACTAGAAGGTAGTCATTTCAAAAAAAGACAAGTTGTCGTACCAGCAATGGAGCACGAGTATCGCCATGGGTTTCAGCATATATTGTCAAAGTTAGTATTTTTTTTAAATAAATAAGCAAAAATAGTCTTAAAATTAAAAGTACATTTGCATTATTTTTTTTGTATTTCGTTTTAGAAGTGAAATAAATATTCGAGCAGCACATGGAACTCTAGTAATATGGTTGCAAAATGAAGCTGGTGCAGCTCGCTGGAGTGTCACCGATCACAATGTGATGGCTCTGCTTGAAGCATGGCGACCAGGAAAAGAACGCGAACGTGACAAACAAGAATTATTGTCACCACCTCGAACAACAACAACAACCACCCCAACTACAACAATAACTCCTACAGTTTCCACTACAACACACCATGCAATACCATTAATACCAGCTGTTCTCCCAATAACTATTAAGCAAGTGACCCCGACAACGGTACCTAATTTGCATTCAACTATATTAACCAATAGTAATTCCAATGCAGTTATTGGTGTCTCTGCTAGTGGTACAATACCTCCAGTAACTCATTCCTCAACAGTTACTAGCAATGCGTTATCACCCATTGTTCCACTGACTAATCCAATTTAATTAACTTAAGATAATGTAAATAATACTCTACACTCGTGTAACATAATGATTTTAACAATAATCTTTTTTTTATATAATGTTTTTTTTCGTAAAAAATATATATTTAAGTTACAAAATGTATCCAAGTGCTTCAAATTAATAACTAGTGACAAGTTTTGATAATTCCGATCGATTGAATAATGATACAACTATAAATAATGATAAGTGTAAAGGAATAATAGTAATTTTGACACAATAAAGTCGCTACGATAGAAATATAAATGATATTGAAGCCGAAATTCTTGCAACTTTTTTTATTAATTTTTTTGATTCTTTTTAACAGCCAGTTTTTATAATACAATTGTTAACTTAGTAAAATTATAATAGTTTTTGTGAATAGTTTCTAGCCTATGTAAATAAAATCTGAGGTACTAATTGTTTTTCTATATAGAAAAAAGACAGAGCACAAAATATTATGAAAATTGTTTATTCTTTATCCGTAATTATTTATAGGAAAAAAAAAATCTATAAATCATGTCTATATTTTTTCTTCAATAAAATTGATTGACAAAACAAATGTATTGTTTCAAAGTTTGTAAAGAAACTTATAATTTTTTATTCAAAACAGCGCATGTGTTTCAATACTTGCCGTTCAATATTATAGCGCGTGCGCTGTTTAAACAAATTGCAAAGAAAGTCCATATCATCCACTTTGATAAGCTCCTATTTTTAATAAACAGATAAACGTAAATAATTAAAATTGTATAAGTATAAAGTAAAATACAATATATTAATATTATCTTTTATTTTTCAAGATGACAAGTGCTGATTTCTCATCAATGATGCTGGTTAACGACACAGATTGTGGCATTTGTGGAATGATGGGACCACCACCAGACTCAATACTCTACATACCACCACCGCCAATACCTCTGTTTCTCCAATATGGATCCGAAATTGTTGGGGAAGGTATTCAACCATCACGTCTTAACAGAAGTCTATGTCGTCATCATTGTGACTGGAAAATTGATGGAGTTCAATACGTTGAAATGCCTCAACAAGGAACACTTTTCGATGATACATGGTTATTGATTCTTGTGATGTCTTGTCTTTGTATCATTGTCATAAGTGTTTTGCTAGCAACTTTGTTGCTTCGTTGTAAATTTCGAAGTAGTCAAAAAGGAGGTGCGATTTCTTTGCCAGCAGCAACAATTTCTCAGCCAAAAAACAATCGTATACAAAGTGAAGCTGTTTTGTATCCATGTACTGCTGATAGTTTGCAAGACAGCAGAATCATGTGGGCAACACTGACACCACGTGGTACAACGCGACATTATTTAGAGGATCATACTTATGAAACTATTGGTAATAATGTCATGACACCAAAACGCACCTATCCAGTTTCTGGACCAATCGAAAATGTAACAACTTTTTAAACTATCATAATTTTTTTAGTTTTGAAATATTATTTAATTCAATTTAAAATCAATGAATAGATTTATATCGAACCACCGATCGTACCGCAAATTCCAACTACTCCAAAGGATGATATTGCATTCGATAACACTGGCTTTATTGATTACGAGGAACCATTGTCAATGCAAGCTGAATACTTTCAACTCAACGATGTCTTAGAGCCGATTGATTCTGGTTATATTATGATAGATTTGAGTAATTAATAAATAAATTTATGTAAATATATATACATGTATAACTAATTGATTTAAATTTATAATGCTTTCAGATATTTATGGATTACATCGAGAAACAACATTTCGTCCTCATGTGAGTTCACCAACCAGAATAGAGCATCCAAATTTACCACCGTTAAATCTTTATCCACACAATACAAGAAGTATTCGCAAAGTTTCTGGTATGCAACAGATTAGCGTAGACCCGATGCTTGGAAGCAGTCACTCAACAACAACTTACACTCCCAATATATAAATTTTTTTTCATTTATTTCACAGGCAAAAATATGGTTTTTATATTTACTTTTTTTTAATTATCACTTGTTTTAGCATAAAGTATAGTATACATAATCAATCGATTTTTCACAATAATATATTATAATTATCATATCGTGTAACTTGCTAATAACGAATCATTTGGTGTGCAGAAAATTGATGTTTTACAAAATCTTGTATGACAAATTACTGCACATTAGACAAACAAAATACTATTATTACTAATTATATAAATCAATAAAAAGTTCAGTCATAATTTAATACTTTATCTCACGTAATTCAGTTTGAATTTACCTTCCAATTGAATTAAAAGTACCGTTACAAAAACTTTTTTGATCCTGGCGGATCTTTTTTCTTCGTTTCGCTCAGGCTTCACCTCATGTCTCTTTCATCGCCTGAATAGATTCATTTATTTTCAGCTGTATATAGATACAATTGTTATTGTATTAGATACATTAGATATATCAGATACAATTATAACGTTTATATTGTATTTTTTTTTATCTACTTTTATTTTTTTTGAATGAAAAGAAGAAGTGAATAAATAAATATTTTCAAATTAGAATTTTCGGGATAGAATTATTTTGTGTGCTATCCAATACCAATTACCAAAACCGAGGGATTACTGGTCATCACAATTTACAACTCATATAAATAAAAAATTATACACAATGAAAAAAAATATACCAACAAAAAAAGTAAATAATAATATATTATTTAACTAGTACGAAAGTAGATAATTATTACACGGTTTCGAAGGTGTCAATACGAGTAACTTTGACACTTTCAAAGTCGTGAAGAATCACCTGTGTGTCCATAAGAAGACAGAATATTTAAAAAATAAGGATAGAAAATTTGAATTATAGCGCATTTGACTATATTTGAGTATTTACAGAAACGCAAAAATCATTCGTGTTTTATATTTTAAAATGATGAAATTAAAATAAAATAAGTCTTATAAATTAGTAGATAAATAAAAGTTATAAAATCAAGTTTATTAAATTAATTAATTTTATATATCTAACTTTCAGGTTGTTTCCCGAGATCTGAATTCGCACCAGATTTCAGAAGCTATTTCTTTTTTCTTTTTTCTTTTTTTTTACTTATACTTATGTGTATACCCATAATTTTTTTTTATATTATACTCAGAAATGACAAATACGTCTAGATATCCTGTACGTTTATTTACACTTCAATAATACGAACTGTAATAAAATATATGTAGCTAAGAAAAGACATTTTATATTATGCCTGTGTTACTCAGAGGATATTAAGTAGAGTGTATATATATTATCTAACAAAAAACAAGTATTTTGTACAAAAAAAAAGCGTCAAGTACTCGAAATTGTAGTCAATTTGTAATTATGACTTGTTTTGCTCTTAATTAATTATATATATATCTATATATACAAAAAAACAAAAGAAGAAAATTTATTTTTTGACACATTACTTAGTTAAGTCTAAATTGTTGATAAAAAAAAAAAAACAAAAATTATACTTATGACCCCGCGTAGTTTTTCCTAAATTAAAAATTAAATTTTAAGCCAACATATTATTCAATCTTACATGCAAGAAGACTAGATCTCTAGTCTTCTTGCTTACATGTATAGCGGGGTCAAGTATAATTTTTTCATACATACACCAAAAAATGAAGGAAAAATGGCTTGGTAATCCATATGCTAGGTCAATGAATCGACCATTGAAATTTAGGTATAGGTTTTTTTTACTTATTTGTCTGAATAAACAAATAACGACATTTATATATTTAAAAAAAATATATCCATTCGCATTTTTTGCTAAGAAATAAAGGACATATATATAAAAAATATATATATATAAGAAAAAAAAGGATATATACCTATATATAAAGGAGAAGTATATATAGCTATAAGTTACGTTTATAGGCCAAAGAATAATAGATGAAGGGGTAATTTCTGATACCCTTTTGTAGGAAAAAAATATAGCTAATTTATGTGTGTATATGCTAAGAAATAGATAAATGGTGAACTTTTTATTACATATGCGTGGTTGATAAAAACAGCTAATAATTACATCTACAGGCTAATAAGGAATAGATATTTCACTAAAGAATTAAAAAAAAAACTTAGTTTATTTTACCAACATTATTTTTTTTTCTCTCTAAGTTCCTTATTCACCCTTATTATGGACTTGGCGAAACTAGGGTATTCTTGACTCGATTATCCGCAAGTTATCCCGAGCGACTTTTTAATGTTTTTGTCGCAAAACATGAAAATTTTGGCTTAATTTGTATCCTTCTCAATGGTTTACATCAAACGACTAAATCATTTTCAGGCGTTTTCATGTTATCCCGTGTAGCAGTGATGGGTCTTTCGCCGATTTTTGACTTTATTACATTACATGTAAATTACTGTAATTTACATGTAATTTATGTAATTTATGTAATTTAGTCCGCCGCCATTTTTAGAGCATCTTCTTTACCGGCCGTCAACAAAAAGCAAGCTGTCAATTGATGTTTACATGTTATATTAATAAACAATAAACAATTAAATTATTAAACAATAATCATTTAACAATTATAACGTTTGAAAAAAATATTTATATTTTTGAAAAATCAACAGACAAATTACAGCCATAAATTAATTTGGCAAGAAGACTATCACAGTTTTCCTTTTCTTCAGGAGTAACAAGACCAACATACTCTGCCATATTTCTTTTTCTACCTTTTGTAATAATTTTTTTAATGTTTTCGGACTTGTCAGATGTTATTGCTTGTGAACTAAGTGTGTCAGGTTCATCGAGCAAGTCAGTTGTTTCTTTGACACTGACAGAATCAAGTTCTGTTGGATAAGTTGATATGATTTGAACCTGTGCATCAACTAATTCAATTTCATCAATAGTGAGCACGTCACTGGTACCAGCAAAAGTTGAAGTTCTAACACATTGCTCTCTGTAATTATTTTTATTCAATATTTATTAATATTCAAAAAATTTCACTTATTGACAAAATGTATATCTAATTGATAATGTATACAACTTACTTGTGTTGGTTCATTCTTGCTTGGGCAGTGTTGGCCAATGTTTTTTCACAAATTGTACAATAAGCACCAGTTAATTTACCTTCTTTATTAAAAACTTTTTTAAACGTTCCATCTTTCCAACCTAGATGTGGAGGTCTTCCACCACGAACCATATTAAAATAAACTACTCCTTATCAGCTATAATAATCAAACAATGGGTGTGTTCATAATCACGGATTATTTCTACATTTGATGAATTCCCCGAATAAAATCCCCTCAGCGTTCAGAAAAACCCGATATGTGTAAAATATATTCCCCAGCGCGTTCAGAATCGCGCGTTATTCTCCCCAAACAATATGGCCGCATAATAAATAAAATATAATAACGTGAATTATTTAATAAATAAAAACAAATGCTGATTGTTGCTGATATAAAATTATTTGTTGTACTTCAAATGGACAATTACACTAATATATATATACATATAAGCATATATATATATTAGTTATTGAAAACAGTAAATATTGGTGTGATTATTGTTGTTTGTGTTGTTACTGTTGCTGTTGATTTTTCTGAACGCGCTGGGGAATATATTTTACACATATCGAATTTTTCTGAACGCTGAGGGGATTTTATTCGGGGGATTCATCAAATGTAGAAATAATCCGTGATTATGAACACACCCAGTATGAATTGTATTCATTAATAAAACATCTTTCAACCAAACAGGTATAATATTATATTATATTATATACATTATATTTTGATATTGCTAAAAATTTTACCTGAATTAAACGTAACTTTTATCTTGTTAAATCAACTTTTTATTATATTATTGCATTTAATGAATAAATATAGTATATAATAATATTTACAGAAAACAATTATAATATTTATTGTTGAATCAATAAAATTAACATATCGTTGTAAAATAAGAATTAGATGTGAACAATAAATTATAAACATTAATATAACATCATAACCTGCATTAATTTGACATATACAAATGAAAAATAGAGTTTATCCTTGTCATTTTTTTTTATTTTTTGTCATTGTAAAAAAAGAGAGAAAGCAAAAAATTTCAAATTACCAACTGTAGAATCAAGGTTCCGAGGTTACTGTAAGATGGCGCAATGAAATTTATGTAAATTACTCCATGTATGAAAGTCAGCCATGTAAATTACAAGCCCATCACTGCCGTGTAGGCATATATCCAGGGTTGTTAAAATGGAGGGTTTATGAGTTGTTTACAATTATCCATGGATAAAACGTTTAAAACAGGATAAAACGGATAAAACCCACCTGATCTCTCGTAGGCTCAAACTTTCCCTCTTACCGACTATACTTACACTCCTAGCGTGCGTTCGATAGCTGGCCGAGGCCAACAAGCTGGCCAATTTTTTATAATAGTGGATTTCATATTTTTGTAGTGGTAGCTCAGCTGAGTTTGAATTTAAATCGTAAGCTATATTTGTTTGCCGTCGAAATGATAAGTGAATTTCCAGATGTGTCAGAAATAAAATATAGTAAAATAGACTTTGATGATAACATTGGCAATTGTTGATCACCATATTATCTTTTTTAAGTATGTAACATTCGAGACTTTACAAATTGAAAATGTCAATATTGTCATTGGTGTGTACTCAATGTTGATATATTGAAAATAAAATAAAAATAAGTGGTGATGATTTTACATGTATACTTTATTTATTTTTAACTTATTATTATTGATTATTTTGCCGAGTAGACTTAGTAATGAGATATAATGGAAAACAAAATTTTTTTGTAATATATGATTTTTAGCTTAAATCAGGTTCTTACTGGTAATGTTGACTATAGCCATAATAGAATATTTTAACCATGATAAAAGCTGAATATGCATTTCTAATAACAATATTGTTATAACAACATCATTGAATAACTAGTTTGTCTCACGAGAAATTTTTTTTATTTTTTGTAATAATATTATTTGATGAGCTTCGAATTTTTTTCTGATGATGTGATGAAAATGTAACAACAACAAACAACAAGATAAACCAGTAAAAAAAAAAAAATTTGAATTTATAAAACTGGTTATTTTTTAAGAGAGTTTTTGATTTATCAAGTTTCCTGTTCAGATGGCCGAGGCCAAGGCCCTCGGCCAGCTATCGAATGCACCCCTGGGGTGCGTTTCCGTAGAGGACCGCGGTCCACCAAAAATAGGCGTGGTTTATCATGGTGAATTTAATTTCGTTGTAGTGTCAGCACTGCTATCTATTACAAAACGTAAACAAACATCAACAAACGTAAACACTGAAATTATAAATGAAATATTACAAAAAAAAAATAATTTGGCATAAAAAAAGTTGTCGCAATTAAAATGGTAAGTGTATATTGTTGTTATACCAATTACTTAGCCCGTAAATTTTATTTTTTTTAAAGTTAATGCCTAAAACATAAAGTGAATATTGGAGGTATTTTAGAAGGTTCATATTTTATTGTTGATAAACTTGGTAATTAGTTCAACTGTTCATTTTCAACAAGAACATTACCATCTACATCAGTTAACAGATAATGTGTTTGAAGTGAAATTTTTTTTTCCATTTTGTTAATTGTTATTAACAAATTTATTGTTGTAATAATTTTACTAAGTAAGCACTGGTAAGTACCACAATCCACAACAATAACAATGCACACATAGAAAGGTTTAATATACATGAGACTGATTATTTTTTAAGAATTTCTAGGGAGATTTTTAGTTTTTATGGATCTACTCTGATTATGGCCAAAAAGGACCGCGGTCCCCTTACAGAACGCACCCCTAACCTGTCAAACAATTGTTGTTTATTTAATAAACATTAATAATAACAAGTTTATAAAATTTATGAACATAATATTTATATCATTCATTTATGAACAAATTTGATGATCATATATATTTAAAAAAAAAACATATTAATAACAACAAATTTATTTAGCTTCGTTTGTTTGCTTTGGTGGAAGTTCCCAATTTCGCCCATAAATGGCGACGTTTTATACAAATGGATAAAACTAAGGATGTTTTATACATTAACAACCCTGGGTGGGATAATCGAGTCAAGAATAGCTACCTAGGATTTAATATAGAAAGAACTAAGAATTGTAGAAAGGCCATAATCAAAGATAATAGTTACGTTTCTCTCCTTTGGAACTGAGTTTACCGATTGCCTACCAATTGACCGATTGCGCAATGCCCAAGAATACTAGAGTGAAACCCTTAGAAGAAGATCACGATGATCAATCAGCGCATGCGCGAGAATATAACGATACATTGAAAATCTGTATATGTATGTGACTGATTGAAAATTCGGTAAGAAAGTGGAAACACAGGGTCCGTTCGAAAAGTCATTCGGAAACCCGGAAGTTCAAGATTGAGATAATAGAAAATTTTTGATATTTTGTTGTGGTAAGCATGATTTTATTTTGTCATGAATTTGTATAGGTACAAACTACAAATCAAAAAAATATTCTATTGTTTAATTATTAATAATAATTATAAAAATACTTTTCATAAGTAACAAAAGTGAGTGGCCTGCAATATGGCCATTATTACAATCGATAGTCTACAGTAACCTTTAGTTACTTTTAAGTTTATTTTATTCCTATATTTTTTCGTCTACTGCGCTGCTTCCGGGTTTCCGAGTGACTTTTCGAACGGACCCACAGACACGCAAATTTTATATGTATTGATATGTATAACTGAATTCTGGCGCATGCGCTGATTGATCATCGTGATCTTCTTCTGACGGTTTCACTCTATATATACAGGGTAGCTATTCTTAACTCGATTATCCCACCTACACGGGATAACATGAAAACGCCTTGAAGTGATTTAGTCGTTTGATGTAAACCGTTGAGAAAGATACAAATTAAGCCGAAATTTTTATGTTTTGCGACAAAAAGTTATCCCAGTCGCTCGGGATAACTTGCGGATAATCGAGTCAAGAATAGCTACCCAGGAGGAGTAACTCCCTATCTCAACGCATATCATATCATTCAGCCAATTTGCGTGAGGCTAGTAGCGGTCATAGCGAATTTAGCGTACAGCGTGGTTAAGCGCATTGTATATTTATTTTTTATTTTTAATGCGCAGCTTACACGAGGGTTTGGAACTTACCCCAGGGCAGTGATAGGTAAATGGTTGATTTTTGAGGTTTCTTACACTTACAGTAAATTACTGTAAGTTAATGTAAGAAACTGTAAGATATCTTAGATGCCATTTTGAACATGTTTTACCGACTGTTAATTCGACAATCAGCTTAATCAGCTGTCATATGTATAATGTATATTATTATTTATATTTGTTTACAAACTTTATAAATAAATAAAAATAATAAATCCAAATAAATCAAAATAAATAAATCAGAAAATTAAAAAACAAATTATTGTATACACCACAAGTGTAATAATGAGTTCTAGAAAAATGAAGAGTCATGTAAGTAATTATTAAACATTTCCCGAACACGAAAATATAAGTACATTGTATTTTAGTATACAAAAAAAAAAATTATTATATCAATTCCCTGGATTTGTTGATTTGTTGAAATTTTTTTCTCATGTATATTTGTTATTGTTATTATGTTATTTTGTTGTGTATTGTCAAATTTCTATTAATGCAAAGTGAAACCTTTCACTTTGCATTAATAGAGGCACTGTAAACGCATCGTAAATACATCAATGTGTGAAATCGATGATGTAAGATACAGTATCTTACATATGTAGATATACAATATCTTACCTACCCAACACTGCCCCTGGAGATATTCCGATATCCGAGACAGCATGTTTTTTTAATCATTTCTTACAGGAAATGGGGTGTACTTTTTCAGGATTTTTTAGGTGGACATTTTGTTAACTGAACATTTCTTATAGGCGATATCCGAGCAACATGTTTTTTTATCGGTTTCTTATAGGAAATTTGCTCAGGATTACGGGAAAAATACGGAAAAAATTCTTGCGAATGCGGAAAGTGGTTAAATTTGCAATAAACCGTCAAAAATTGGTCATTTTACGTCGTTTTGTGTGAGTGCGTCTTAATAATGAATAATAAATTTTTTTTATGACTTTGGTAATATAAAACTCGTCTAATATAACAAAAAAGTTCGACATAACATTTCTCTATCTCTAATATTCTCAAAGATATCATAACTTCTTTTTTTCTTTTTATTTTTTTAG
This sequence comes from Lysiphlebus fabarum, assembly GCA_011426435.1. Taxonomy (NCBI): domain Eukaryota; kingdom Metazoa; phylum Arthropoda; class Insecta; order Hymenoptera; family Braconidae; genus Lysiphlebus; species Lysiphlebus fabarum. The sequence continues at coordinate 14,985 of WSYQ01001350.1, forward strand.
ATTATTAAAAAATTCCCTAGCCACATCCTTGCCCTTAGCTACTTCCCTGACCTTACCATTTTCTCGGCCTTAGCAAATGCCTGATCCTTCTCACATTCTATATAAAAAATTCTCTAGCTATTTCCTTGGCCTGAGCAAATCTCTGTCCTTACTATGTTCTTGGCCTTAGTAAATGCCTGATACTTCTCACATCCTATAAAGAAAATTCCTTGACTATTTCCTTGGCCTTAGCAAATGCCTGATCCTTCTCACATCCTATAAAAAAAATTCTCTAGCTATTTCCTTGGCCTGAGCAAATCCCTGTCCTTACTATTTTCTTGGCCTTAGCAAATGCCTGATCCTTCTCGCATCCTATAAAGAAAATTCCCTAGCTATTTCCTTCGTCTTAGCAAATCCTTGTCCTCACTATTTTCTTAGCCTAAGCAAATGCCTGAAAAAAAGAAGTTACAATATCTTTGAGAATATTATAGATAGAAAAATATTTTATTAGACTTTTTTTCTTTATTTAATGAGCATAAGGTCGAAAGTAAAGATAATTTCCCGTTATTATATATCTGATTTTTTGGGCCTAAATGAAAGCTTTAACACACAAGGATAGGGATAACACATTTACGCTTGTAGCTAAAACAATATCTATTGTAAATCGCTAATTTTACTATCATTTTATACTTCTTTTTAGTACGAATTTTTTAAGCTTATATAGAACCTTTTCTTCAGTGCATTTTAATAGATATTTAAGTTTTGGTGCTCAAATTTTTCTTACCTACAAGGCTTATAGCTGTCATCACAATTCTATCCGACAACCCTGCTGTTTACTCTCTCACTTATTCGTCGTGCTGTCTCATATTCTTCCAAGCACACAGCCATGGAGTTTTACAAGGAGGGTAATCTGTGTTGAGGATGACGGAATGGAGCAATGTAGTAACTCTATCGGCCACTGACAGAGCTATTCTTAGTTAGTACCGAAGTCAAAATCACATGTTTTTTTGTTTACTACTTTTTTTTGTGTCAAGATAATTATTTATGAGTAAACAAATAGCTAAAAAAAAAAGATGGACTCAAAAAACGACAATTTATTAAATAATTTCTGCTGGATAAAATATCTTTTTTGCTGCATCTATTTTTTTAGCTATTTTTTCTCTAAATTTTGAATAATCAAAAGTATGTGAATTATTTTTAAATAGACAAATAGCTAAAGAATGAGATGAACCCAAAAAAAAAAATAATTTATTAAATAAATCCTTATTGCTGGGTAAAGTATTCAAAAGAAATAATAGGGTGCAATTATTTATTTAAAAAATAAAAAACAAATATACTTAAGAAAATAGATGTACTTAAAAAAATATTTTACTCAGCAATAATTATTTAATAAATTATCTTTTTTTTGGGTCCATCTCATTTTTCAGCTATTTGTCTATATGAAAATGATTCACATGCTTTCATTTATTGAAAAAACATTTAAAGAAAAATTATCTACGAAAATAGATGCAGCAAAAAATATATTTTATCCAGCAAAAATTATTTAATAAATTGTCTTTTTTTGAGTTAATCTTATTCCGTATAGCTAATTGCTTATTTAAAAATAATTTTCAGGCTTTCATAAATTAGATGCATCCATAGACAATATTTATTTTTAAATAAATAAATGTATTTTATTTTTTTACACAAAAAAATATTTTAACTGAGCCACACAATAATAATAACATATGACCTTGACTTCGGTACTAACCAAGACTAGCGCCGTCAGTGGCCGATAGAGTTACTAAATTGTTCCATTCCGTCATCCTCAGTAAATTTTGAGAGATTATCCTCTTTATAGACCTCCATGGTATAGGTAGATAGACACCCTCTCGGACCTAAACTTGGTTCACCTTTTGTTTTTACCTTCGACCTTAACATTTCGCAAACATAAAAAAAAAAAAAAATTTAATTTTTTTAATTTTTTGGAGTTATGATATCTTGAAAAATATTAGAGATAGAGTAATGTTATGTTGAATTTTTCTGTTATATTCGATGAGTTTTAAAAAAAAGTCATAAAAAAATTTTATGATTCATTATTAAGACGCACTTACACAAAACGACGTAAAATGACTAATTTTTGACGGTTTATTCAAGAAGACTAGAAATACAGGAGGAACTCGCCTCGAATATGTCAGCCAGTTCGCGGGAGGCTAGTAGCTGTTATAGCGAATTTAGCGTACAGCGTGGTTCAGCGCATTGTATATTTATTTCTTATTTTTAATGCGCAGCTTACACATACATTAATGTCGAAAACCAATTAATGTATGTATGCATGTGTAAGCTGCGCATTGAAAATAAAAAAAAAATATACAATGCGCTGAACCACGCTGTATGCTAAATTCGCTATGACAGCTACTAGCCTCACGCAAATTGGCTGAATGATATTAGGTGTGTTCGTTCACTATTTACACCGAGCGTATGCACGGAGCGTATGCAAGGAAGCGCTAGAGTCGTGCGGTCATTTGAAGAAACTTTTTTAATAAAATTTACTATTTATTTATTGTTATTTGTTTTTTTTCAGTTCTTTTGCTGTCTTTCATAATTATTAATTGCTAATTAGTTATGGTGTTATTTTTCTTTCCGAATCCAATGCGTTAGTAAATTTTATCAATAAAGTTTCTTCAAATGCCCGCACGACTCTAGCGCTTCCTTGCATACGCTCCGTGCTGCTCCGTGCATATGCTCGGTGTAAATAGTGAACGAACCATGGAGGTCTACAAGGAGCGTAAACTAGCTGATTTTACTGTCGCCGACAGAATGGAGCAAGTATAGTATATAAAGTTGCCGAGGATAGCGCTCGCATCTGGACGGTTCCACGGTCACGTGTGTTGTTTTTGTGTTTACATTTTGACATGGATTTGTTGCAATTGTTAAAGTACATTGACAAGTGAAAAAATAATTATTTTATAGTTAATGCAACAATTTGAAGTATAATCAACAAAAAATTAATTAATTTTATATCAATAAGTCGATAAATAAATTTAGAGGTAAGTTTTTGATTTTTTTATAATATGAGATAAAAATAAATTAATATAAAGAAGTACATATCACAATAGTTTTGATGTTAAAAATACATGCTTCATTAAAATTATAATGATATTTACATTTATTTTATTATTATTACAGTTCTTTTTTTTAGTAGGAAACATGGTTCAAAAATGTATTGTTCTCAACTGTCAATCATCAAAAGGGAATAAAAATAATATTTCTCTTTTTTTTGCACCAAAGGTAGTACACTAATAATTGTTTATTTAAAAATAATATTTACATGCTTTGATTTATTAAAAAAATAAAGAACAAATAGCTGAGAACATGGATATACTCCATGATGTTTATTTAACAATTATTTTCAGGCATTTATTAAATAATTATTGAGATATATATATATTTTTCAGGTACATCCATATTCTCAACTATTTGTTTTTTTCCAAATAAATAAAAGCATGTAGATTATTTTACCCAAAGAAAGACAATTCTTTATTTTTTAAATAAAGAAATTGTTATTTCATTAAAAAATAGCTACAGAAAAAAATGGACTCCAAAAAAGACCATTTGCTTCTTGTTATTTTAAATAAGTGAATGCCTTCAATTAAAAGAACAAATACCTACGAAATGAAATGCACTCAAGAAAAGACAATTTATTTTTTATTTTTTGAATAAATGAATTAAATTCTTTTTTTGAGTGCATCTCTTTCTTTAGCTATTTGTTTATTAATAAATAATTTAAAGGAATTCATATTGTAAAAAATAAAGAATAAATTGTCTTTTTCTTGAGTTCAACTTTTGTTTCCACTGTTTGTTTCTAAAAAAATAATTTATTTATTTAAAAAAAATAGATAAATTGTCTTTTTCTCTTAGGTCCATTTTTTCTGTAGCAATTTGTTAACTTAAAAATAATATGAAGGCATTCATTAAAAATAAATAAATAAATAAATTGTCTGTTCCTTGAGTCCATTTTTTTAGCTGCTTGTTCTTTTAACTTTTTCAATAAATGAGTTCCTGAAAATAAGATAGCTAAAGAAAGAGATGAACTTGAAAAAAGGCACTTTATATTGAATAATTATTGCTAGCATATATATTTTTTTGGCTGCATCTATTTTGTTAACTTTTTGTTTTCTTATTATTTTTGTTTCCTTTTGATGTTTGACAGTTAATAACAATATATTTTTGCATTATGTCTCCTACTGAAAAAAAAAAAATTAGTAATAATAAAATAGTAGTAAATGTAATTTCAATGAATTATGTTTTCAATATTACAGCTACATATAAACAAATAGTGATTGTGATACCTATTTGTTTATATTTGTATATTTTTATTTTGTATTATAAAAAAATCAAAAACTTACCTCTAAATTTATTTATCGACTTATTGATATAAAATTAATTAATTTTTTGTTGATTATACTTCAAATTGTTGCATTAACTATAAAATAATTATTTTTTCACTTGTCAATGTACTTTAACAATTGCAACAAATCCATGTCAAAATGTAAACACAAAAACAACACACGTGACCGTGGAACCGTCCAGATGCAAGCGCTATCCTCGGCAACTCTATATACTATACTTGCTCCATTCCGTGAGTCTCACCAACAGCCTATACTCTAACATAGGAGCTTACTCTCCTTGTAGACCTCTATGGAACGAACACACCTATTATATGCGTTGAGATAGGGAGTTACTCCTCCTGTATATATAGTCTTCTTGGGTTTATTGCAAATTTAACCACTTTCCGCATTCGTAGGAATTTTTTCCGTATTTTTCCCGTGATTCTGAGCAAATTTCCAATAAGAAACCGATAAAAATACATGTTGTCTCGGATATCGGAATCTTGCCCAAACTTGACAGGCCAAAAATTAGCTCTCCAGGGTAGCTATTCTTGACTCGATTATCCGCAAGTTATCCCGAGCGACTGGGATAACTTTTTTGTCGCAAAACATGAAAATTTTGGCTTAATTTCAAGAAGACTAGAGACCAGGAGAATCAACTCCAGGAGTGGGGGTAGTCCGACATACGTCGTAAATCCAGAGTGAGCCACTTTCACTACTTAATTGCGCTCTACGTAATGCGCAATTTGTTTATTTCCCTACTCCTCAGCCCGACCTAGTATCTATAATAAATCTATCATTAAAATATAACCAATTTTTTTATAATTGTCAAATGACATTTCTAAATATTCTTGATTTTAAAAAGTGGAAATAAATCAATTTAATTAGTTGCTGAAAGGTGTATAAAGCGTTGAAATTACAATTTTTATTGCTTGTTTTTTTGTGAGCACCTAAATTTTTTTTATACGTGGTTTCTTCAACAGGTTGAGGGGTGGGAAAAAAACAAATTGCGCATTACGTAGTGCGCAATTAAGTAGTGAAAGTGGCTCACTCTGGATTTACGACGTATGTCGGACCAAAAATATTTACCCCTTCCATCGGAGTTGATTCTCCTGGTCTCTAGTCTTCTTGCTTAATTTCTATCCTTCTCAATGGTTTACATCAAACGACTAAATCATTTTCAGGCGTTTTTATGTTATCCCGTGTAGGTGGGATAATCGAGTCAAGAACAGGGTTGTTAAAATGGAGGGTTTTTGAGTTGTTTACAATTATCCATGGATAAAACGTTTAAAACGTTTAAAACAGGATAAAACGGATAAAACCCACCTGATCTCTCGTAGGCTCAAACTTTCCCTCTTACCGACTATACTTACACTCCTAACCTGTCAAACAATTGTTGTTTATTTAATAAACATTAATAATAACAAGTTTATAAAATTTATAAACATAATATTTATATCATTTATTTATGAACAAATTTGATGATCATATATTTAAAAAAAAACATATTAATAACAACAAATTTATTTAGGTTCGTTTGTTTGTTTTGGTGGCAGTTCCCAATTTCGCCACTAGATGGCGACGTTTTATACAAATGGATAAAACTAAGGATGTTTTAAACTATGTTTTAAACATAGTTTAAAACATTATGTTTTATACATTAACAACCCTGGTCAAGAATAGCTACCCAGGCTGGAGACTCCAGTCAATTATATCGAATCTTAGGAGTTCGACACAAACTTTTTCAAGCGCTCTCACCTCTCAGTGGAAAAAAAAAGCCCCAAAGTGTGGATTTTATCTAGCACTGTGAATACGAGTGCTGCGTAGTATTACATGATGATTATATGGTATGACAGCTCGCTCCCTAACCTCATAACCTTATAGTTTTGAATCATATCAATTATCAATAATAAAAGATAATTTAAGTGAAAGTAATGTGTCTAAACTGTAAATAAATTGCTTAAATATTTTGTTATCTTATTCATTTTTTATATTATATTTACGGGTTCTGTAATAATCATTTTAATTTGCTCTGTAATAGCTATTGTTTCGTTCTTGTAAAAGCGCCCAAATCAACTCTTGTCATTTTCGCCAGGGTAATAAACTAATGTTCTTTCGGCTACTTTCACACTAATCTTCAGTAATTAACAATCGAACTAGTTATCAGGCAAACTTTTCATAACAAATTCAGGCAAATCACTAGATATTGAGACAACACTTTCCAAGGTCTCATCTCTCAGCTAACTGTCTACCACTATTTTTTCAGGCCATTCAGCTTAATCAAATGATGTGTTCACGGCATCGTAGTTCTTTTTTGAACGTACACTATTATTGATTATGTGACTACGCTAATATTTTCTTGTTGAAGAATACACTGCATCAATATTTCAACAATTCAAAAAAAATTACAATGATGAATTTTGTAATGAAATTTATTGTGACTACGATTCAAATTTCATTAAGCAAAAATGATTTTTAACTCAACTTTCACAATTGAACCAGTTACAAAGTAGTAATATTCACAGGTGCAGGTGGATTGGGATCTGGAAATTCACCAAGTGCTTCCATGTAATGAGCCTCAGTCTTCATTGGCCTCAATTCCCAAGCAATTCTTGACTCCATGTCACAGGGCTGTATTCCAAGATCCTCTAACATGGGAAGGCCTTTGATAAGAGTATCGGTAGTATGTTCCTGTTGCAGAATAAATAACAAAAAATAAGTGCATAATAATTCATAGAACCTTCATTTTATACCTTTTCTAGCCCTTCCCAATGAAGATTGCCAAATGGATAACCTGGACTTATTGATTCAGTAAATGATACTTTGAGTTTAAATAAAGGAGTGTAGTCTAAATCCATTCTACGATAACCATATTCTTCTGCGTTTCGCCTTATAAATTTATTAATCCAATCAACTAAGTCCCCAAGTTTGTAACGTTTGGGTCTAAAACAAAAAAAGAAGTTTTAAGCATAGAAAACACAACGAATTTCTAAAAATTGAATGCTTCTCGTAAAACACTATGATTTTTTCTTTTTTAGAAAAACTTGCCCAACGAATTGATAATTTTTGCCTGCTGTACTTGGATCTTTCACAAGAGCAGTTATGCCAGCTGCTACATCACCAACCCATATTGGTTGTTTTTCAGTTAGTTCTCCTTTTTTCCAAAGTGAAATTCCCCTGAAGAATTTAAATACAATCAAATGATTGCCAAAGATAGTTATTTTAATATTTATTATAATAGTTTACCGGAAATGTCGTCGTAATGCTCGGGCATAAACATTGAGAAATCGATCTTCTTGACCATATATTATTGCAGGTCGAACAATTGTTGCATTAGGAAACTCTTCTCTCACTGCACATTCTCCCTCCCACTTAGATTTATAATATTTTGATCCTCCTTTCATCAAAATGGGCTGTAAATAATGATAATAACGATAATGACAACAGTACCTTATAAGAAATATTACTATAATGACTTGTTTTTTACTTAATGGTAATGTAAGTGGTGCATAACTTACTTCCGGATTTGGATTAGCATTTAAGCAAGATATATGAATAAATCTCTCTACACCTGATCGCTGGCATAGTTTGGCAAGTGTCTTCGCACCATGAACATGAACATCATCGAATGTAAAGTTTTTTGTTTCCCAATCTCGTCCAATTAAATTAATAACGACGTTCGAGTACTTGATGCACTTTAGTATTGACTCTTCATCACGCAAATCAAATGGATGATACAATACTTGTCCTAAGTCTCCACATAATTTTAATTTCATCGAGCCATAATGCTCTCCTCGATAAGGTAGTATCATCTTAAAATGATATAGAAAAATGATATCGATAGACTGTTAATAAAAGTTTTTTCCAAACTTACCTGTGTACCCATTTTTCCTAGTCGATTGCAGACGTAACGTCCAAGAAAACCAGTATTTCCAAAAACTGTACATACAATTCCATTGAAAGAACTTCGGCCACCAGAGCCTCTTTTTAATGATGAAGTACGAGGATTATGAATAACTCTAGGTGTTTGTGAGTATTGGCAATGTTGATTAATATTTGATGCAAGACATGACAATACATGTATTTCTGATAAAACCAAAAAAAAGGGACAGTCATTAATAATGGAATACTGAAAACCGGTTTTTAGGTTATACAAAATCAACATCTTCATGTATCCGAACAATTTAAATAACTAAATTTTGATTTTGACTTGCTGTATTAGCGGACTAATTTGAGTTTATTATTTTGTAGTTTTTCTTTGAAAAGTAACATTGAACATAATAAATAAAACTTAAATAGTAATAATATTGATATTTTAACCAGCTATTGGTTTAAAAATTTGACTCAGCAATCTAAATTATATTTTCGTTTAGTCAAATCATGAGAGTACGTTAGTTTTTTTTTTTCATTGATAAATGAAATGCAGTTTACCAGATAGTTTAGATTCTATTACTCAACTTTTGTCAAATGAAACTTACGAGTCAGTTGTAAATTATTGGATGAACGACGAATGACAACCGCCATCGAGATTGCGAATATTGAAAATGTGTTAACTTTGATCAATGGAATATAATTGAAAACAAAACTTCTAAAAATTCCGAAACTCGATCTGAACAATTAAGATCAGAATTAGCTTTGCAATGTACATATATATGGCAGTTACATAAAAATACCCAGGGGAGCGTTCAATATAGATGACTGGAGAGCCCCGGCCAGTGATGGGATTTTGACGATTTTCGGAGTATCATACAATCATACGTATGATACGTATGATATGTATGATATGTATGATAGTCGAAAGTGTCCTCTTTCGATAAAATAAAGTAAATCATGTCCAAGCAGAGTAGCTATTCTTGACTCGAATATCCCACCCAGGGTTGTTAAAATGGAGGGTTTTTGAGTTGTTTACAATTATCCACGGATAAAACGTTTAAAACGTTTAAAACAGGATAATACGGATAAAACGGATAAAACCCACCTGATCTCTCGTAGGCTCAAACTTTCCCTCTTACCGACTATACTTACACTTCTAACCTGTCGAACAATTGTTGTTTATTTGATAAACATTAATAATAACAAGTTTATAAAATTTATAAACATAATATTTATATCATTTATTTATGAACAAATTTGATGATCATATATTTAAAAAAAAAAACATATTAATAACAACAAATTTATTTAGGTTCGTTTGTTTGTTTTGGTGGCAGTTCCCAATTTCGCCACTAGATGGCGACGTTTTATACAAATGGATAAAACTAAGGATGTTTTAAACTATGTTTTGAACATAGTTTTAAACATAGTTTAAAACGTCATGTTTTGTACATTAACAACCCTGATCCCACCTACACGGGATAACATGAAAACGCATGAAAATGATTTAGTCGTTTGATGTAAGCCATTAGGTGCTTTCTTTCATCAAAATCTTCACTTGGAGCTCCAGGTGAGCGCCATCTGTTGGAGTATAGAACGTCATCTGTCAGCACATTTATAAAGTAGAATTTTCTGAAAAAAAATGTCTGAACACTGGCGTCAACTCAATTATTTATTTGTTATTGTTTTCGGTTGTCATTCAACAACGATTAACCTTACAATTCAATCATAACAAATCAATAATTGAGTTGACGCCAATGTTCAACCATTTTTTTTCAGAAAATTATACTTTACAAATGTGCTGACAGATGGCGTTCTATATTCCAATAGATGGCGTTCACCTGGATTTTAGTGAAAGAAAGCACCTATTGAGAAAGATACAAATTAAGCCAAAATTTTCATGTTTTGCGACAAAAAAGTTATCCCAGTCGCTCGGGATAATCGAATCAAGAATAGCTACCCAAGGTTGTTAATGTATAAAACATAATGTTTTATCCATTTGTATAAAACGTTGCCATCTAGTGGCAAAATTGAGAACTGCCACCAAAACAAACAAACGAATCTAAATTTTTTTTTTCTCAATGCCAAATTGGGACCCTCATCCCATCTCAATGTCAAGTCATTCGATTGAGTGTGTTTAGCTTTTTTTACAAGCCGAAGCATTTGAGATTTTATCCTTAAAATAATATTATGATTAAAATAATTTATTTAAAAAACTATTAATTTACATAAAAATATGTCAACACTTATATGTTTTCTTTTATTGGAGGTCATTATGTTGGATTAATGTGTTTTGTTTATGAAATAATAAGTATATGTTGTTATTAATGTTTTTTTTTGAATATATGATCATCAAATTTGTTCATCAATAAATGATATGAAAATTATGTTTATAAATTTTATAAACAATTTTTTTAACAATTATTTGACAGGTTAGGAGTGTAAGTATAGTCGGTAAGAAAGAAAGTTCGAGCCTACGAGAGATCAGGTAAATTTACCCGTTTTATCGTGTTTTAAACGTTTTATCCATGGATAATTGTAAGCAACTCAGAAACCCTCCATTTTAACAACCCTGTGTCCAAGGCACTGAAAATAAAACTGGGTAGCTATCATGAAGAATAGAGAACAGGAGAACGAACTTAAATGGGGGCTATCGAGCCAAAAACGCTACCAAAAACCAATGGCTGAATTCTATTATGGCCTGTAGAATGCAAAAGCTGCGCTTGCACCACTTTTAGTTGTGGTAGGATGCGTACGTGCGATAATCTATGAAACGGTATCTTTATATGTGTAGGTGAAATGTTTATATCAAGAGACTCGGTAGAGTTTCGACTCATTTTTTCCCAGCGCGAGACTTACCGGGTATATAATATCTTACACACACATATATATTTCTTTCCTCATACTTGACTCGAGGCACTACCGTGCCCCTTGATGAACAAGTTGCACGATTATGACGTCACGAATTTTTATTTGCTCAATAACTCTCTTAATATTTATTATAAATCAAAATTAAAATAACTTTTCTCATTAATGTCGATATTTCCCTATCCAATAAGCCTAATCTCGAATTTTTCCAATGTATGGTAAAAAGATATAATATTCCGAATAAGCCAGGTACAAGATTTGACTAAAAAATAAATATTTTAGTAAAGTTGTCGAGTTTCTGCATTTTTCTCCCTTTAACGTTCATCGTGTCACTCTACTCTCTTTTTTTATTCCACTACATATTCATATACTTGTAAATATTCACACGTATGCATGAATTCGCAGCTGCGCATGTCCATAGAGACAGTTGATAGAGGAAAGATCAGTTTTAAATGAGCATTTTTTAAATTTGGTCACATTTTTTGAAAAAAAATTATTATAAACTAATTCGACCCTCACGATTTCAATAAAATTATTTGGAAAATTCTAACCACCGGAAAGAGGTAAAAAATAATAAATAAAAAAAAATTCGTTGATTTCGCGGTTCCTGTTAGAGATAGAGAAAAAAAAATTTATATGAAAATTATAAATAAAAATTTTTTAGGGGGGGGTAGTTCAAATAAATTTTTCTAAACCAACCGTAAATTAGTTATTAATTTTTAAAGTTGTAGATGAATATCATCTTAACTCAGGGGTTAATCTCATGACGTCGAAAAAAAAAAAAAATAAAAGAAAAAAAAAACTTGAAACGATAATTGATTGGCTTTCCGTGCATCCGTGGCCAAAAAATAATAACAAAAGCAATTATTTATTGTAAAATTGGATAATAGCTTCAATAATTGATTGATTTGAAAAATTTTTTTGAAGTGAAACTTCTTTTTGGAGGGTAGGTGGAAAAAAAAATCGTCACGAAAATCGGGGACGGAAGTCGGGGACGGAGATTGAAACACAGTATACATAGACAACGCAACAGGCAACGCAATATACAACGAGAAATGAAACACAGTATACATATAGCATAGGCAACGCAACATGCAACAAGAAATGAAACACAGTATACATATAGCATAGGCAACGCAACAGGCAACGAGAAATGAAACACAGTATAGTATAGTCAAGAAGACTAGAGACATCTAGTCTCATGAAGACTAGTCTCTATGGAGAATATTTTTGAATGTGGTTCGATTTTTTTTTTAAATTATTATTTATATTTTTTAATGTCATCTAATGATGGTTTCTGTTTGACTGGTTTTTTAGATATTTCCCACGAGAATTGGTTGTTCATTTTTACTATTAAATTTTATTACTCTTACTTTGTATTTTATTTGCCAAATAACTTGAATAATTCAACATAAAATTTTGTTCGAAACAAGAATATGCAATGATTTTTTTTGAAAGAAAATTTAACAATAAATATACAATAGTATGCGAAATAAAAATGAAGAATAATTAGTATAAATTTGATGAAATTAAAACATTTGATTGATAAAAACAAAATAAAGGAAAAATAAGATTAAAGATTGGGTGTGTGTGAAAGCTCAACAGGTTAATGCACAACACGTTTACATGAACTATTGCAATTAGGCAAAATGCAAACATACATTTTATTAATTAGCAATTGATAGGTATTTTAGATTAGAAATCAAATGATTAGGTAACATAAAACTATCAACATCAAACAGATTATATATATTACCAATAAAATATATAACTTTGAAAACAAAAATTAATATTATTAATCTTAATATATTGAATTGCATAATAAATATTACAGATGAAATTACAGTTTATATTTTTATTAGATTATAAAATATTTTCATCAATAGTCATTGACATATATATGAAAAAATATGAAAGCATATATCTATTCAGCATGTATCATATTTCATTTTATATTTAAAAAATAAACTAATAATAAAATTTCAAAATAAAATAAATAACATTTAAGAGTAGCGAAGAAATTATTCAATAGTAATTGAAATAAAATGTAAATATCGATCAACTATTTATAAATGAAATAAATAATTATTTCTATCATAAAAAGTACACTTGAACGCAATTTATTTGTAATCTAATTGATTTTAATTTTTCAGCATTTGTTTATAATTAATATTTTTGTCTGTTTTCTCAGTTGTTTAGAATGTTTTAGCATTTGTTTAATATAAGATGACCTATTTTGAATACCTCTTTTTCTGTTCTATTATCCTGTTATAATTCAGAATTTTACCGAAGAATTTTTCATTTTTGGTAAAACATCAAAAGCGACATCTCGTCTCATGGTAACAGTTACCGACGGCAGGCTGACTACGTATTATACTAGTATACTACGTAGAACACTCTCTCCAAAAGAAGTTTCACTTCCCCCGCGCGTACTCGCAACACGCACAAGTTTTTTTTTGTTTAAAAGAGGCAAGTTGACACTCTTATATTATGAAAGACAAAAATTTTTTTACTTGAAAAAAAATAACGAAACACAATTTTTTATTGAAAAATTATTATTGAAACATAAATAAAAACTTTGATAATCGATTGATTTAAAAAATTTTTTTTTTGTTTAAAAGGCACCGATTCTTACTAATACATGGTTTGAAGAAAAATTTTTTATTCAAAAAATTACAATAATTTGATTTGTTTATAAAAAATAAATATTAAAAATTAAATTATAACTTCAATAATTGATTGATTTTGTTTTTTTTTTTTTTTGTTTAAAGAGAATGGATACAAACTTTATTGTTTATGGAAAAAAAAAATTTTTACTTGCAAAATAACAACAATATGAAATATTAATTAAAGATTAATATTAAAAATTAAATTATATCTTCAAAAGTTAATCAATTTTGATTTTTTTTTTTTTTTGTTTAAAGAGAATGAACATTATTTATGGAAAAAAAAAAAAAATTTACTTAAAAAATAACAACAATATAAATCATTTATCAAAAATTAATATTAAAAATGAATCACGAATTCAATTATTTGTTACAACCTGCGGTCGTCACTAACTATTATAAAAAAAATATAATTATCACTTTTAAATATAAATAATAAATATGGCCACCTTTGCCGAAATAATAGGGTTCTTCTAACTCTACACTAAGGCCCCGTTTTTAAGGGTAGCTACCTTCAGGCAAAACTAGTTTTTGCGAGAAATAGATTTTAAGTTTAGATCCTTCTTCTAGTTCTGGCAGCGAGAGAGTTCGGATCTATCTACTGTTTCTAACGTTTTAACTCTGTACATTGATAATAGAATTATATATCCTTTTTCTGAAATCATCACGTGTTCAAGTTTTAGTTTTAATTATCCGTTTGCATCTAATTTAATAATTAAAATATTTACTTCATTTCTTTTTATAATTAACAAGCAAATTATTACAAAATATTTGATATAATAATTTCTTGAATATTAATTTAAATAAATTAATTAGAATCATTTTGAGTATTTAAAATCGATCAAGCATTGTTATCGATTAAAATAATTCATCATTTACCAATGTACCTAGTTCAAACAAAAGAACTAGATATTATTTTATATAGGTGGCGCTAAATACAAATGTGTTTGTGTGTGTGTGTGTGTGTGTTATGTATTTACGTGGATTCGGACAGACTGCACAAGTCAGAAAAATGCTTGACGTAAAAAAAAAAAATAACTCAGTAAAATTCTATGATTGAATAAATTAATGTTACTATAATTTATGGATCTTATTATTATACTTTTATTGTGATATCGAAATAAATTAGGAACAATGTTAGTTTTCACTGATTTTATTTATACGTTTTTTTTTTAATCTTGAATTTTTTTACTAATTTTATTTGTTTATCAGATAACATTCTTATAGGAATCAGATTATAATGCGCTACGTACTTATATTCAAGGATTATTATTATGATAAAGGTATCACTTGAGATTTGTGCTAAAGGGTTAAATGTTATTATTATGATTTTTTTGAATTTTTATTAACAGCTGATTTTGGAAACTGGTGTTTTTAATATTAGACCTAAATAAATTTTAATAAGACGACCAGCTTCATTGCCGTAGTCAATTCTCATTGATATCAATATGCAATTGAAATCAAAAAGTTTTTTAGAAAAAGACATCGAGTTAATTTATTTTTCACGTCATAAAGCATATTTTTCCACTCGGTTAGTCTGTCAGTGGATTGTCAGCTAACAATATCATAAAATGTTTAATCTGTCGAGGAAAATAATTTATAATCTCAAAAAGACAATCTTGTGTTTTATACAAAAAAAATGTCAACAATGATGTGATTTAAGTTTATGTCAAAAGTTTGAAAATTCAACATTCGTCAAACACCAATAAATTGTTGCTAAAAGTTGAAAGACATCAACAAGAGTTTTTTTTTAATCGCTTACAATAATAAATAAGGTCATTTGTAAATTTTTATTTTTGATTACTATTAAACAGATTTCATAAACTCATGTTTTTAGTTTATTTTTTTATTTTAATTATTTGATAATTAACTATTTTTTTATGAACATTGGCATGTAATCGCTAGTATGAGAAATTAAGGAAGAATAAAAATATGCTTACTGATGGTGTCAGGTTTATGATTTTACATTTTTTTTTATTTATTCTCTTCATTATTTCATTTTAGAAAGATACATGTATAAAAATTAGATTTATTATTAAAATTAAAAATTAAACCATTTTTAAATTTCCATATTTATTTTCTATTATCAATATTATAATTCTGTAATTGATTATGATTGACTTTTACCTTGTTCAATTGGTACCGTAGATATAATAGGCTTGTGGTAACTAAAATATGATATTAAATTAGTTGTGGTTGTTGTTGTCGTTGTTGTTGCTATTGCTGTTGTTGCAGTTATTCTTGTTGTTATTTTATTAATATCATTCTTAACAATTGGTAATTCAATATTATCAGGTTTTTGATTTTTTGTTCAAGTACTTGTTTTCTTAGTGATTCAATATTTTCTTGATCTCGAATTTCTTTTTTTATTTGTATTGTTTTTATTTCTTCTTTAATAATAATATCATTTATTTTATTACTAATATCAGGTAATTCAAATATTTCAGTATGTACTTTCATGATATATATATATGTTTTCCTGTAATCTCAATGGAGATTATTTTATAATTTATGTATTCTATTTTAATTTTCAAATTACTATTGTACATAAATTCATTTAATATATTAAAAATTCATGAAATAAACACTGCAATAGTGTGAGTGTCGTCCGAATCACTCCGAATGCCCCACTATCTGATTTGCACGCGTTGATTTTTGGCCAAGAAAGAGAGAGAAGACGATATCGGACGCACTCTTGCCTTGCCGAGAAAACCACTTATTGTGAATATAGGACGTTAGCAATATAGTAGTATTACATATATGCCGGGATAACTTGCGGATAATTATGTCAAGAATAACTATCGTGGTCTCTAGTCTTCATATGCTAATAAATTGTATAAATAATTTTAATTAATTATTTTCAATGAATAATTAAACAAATTAATTATTTTCAATAAATAATTAAACAAATTAATTTCAAAATTGCGCAGTGAGTTTTGCGCAACTAAATCTATTACGTGGATATAACGGTATGTCTTTGATAACGGTATTTTGGTGTCGTGTATATAACCATGTTATCTGTCATTACAATTCACAACATCATATGACATATATATTTATGAACAATTGTAAACAATGAAAAAAATTTTGAAAAAATATACCAACAAAAAAAAATAATAAAATATAGTGATCTAACAAAAAACAAAAAACAAGTATTTTGTACAAAAAAAAGAGTCAAGTACTCGAAATTGTAGTCAATTTGTAATGTAACTTGTTTTGCCATTAATTAATCTAAAATGTTAAAAAAAAAAAAAAAATAAAAAAAAAAAATTATACTTGACCCTGCGTAGTTTTTCCTAAATTAAAAATAAAATTTTAAGCCAACATTATTCAATCTTATGTTTAGCAGGGTCAAGTATAATTTTTTTTTTTTTATTTTTTTTTTTTTTTTAACATTTTAGATTAATTAATGGCAAAACAAGTTACATTACAAATTGACTACAATTTCGAGTACTTGACTCTTTTTTTTGTACAAAATACTTGTTTTTTGTTTTTTGTTAGATATCACATCTTTTTGTAAAGTTTTTTTTGTAACATACACAATTTATATATCATCAAGTTTAATTTTTATTTATAATTATTTTACCGGTGTATCATTTGATGTTTATTATTTTTAATATACACTATTGCAATATTTATCATATATTCATATGTCAACTCTGCAGTGCAGCCAACAAAAATGAGCAAGTGAGAAAAGTAAAAAAAAAAAAAATTTTATAATCTTATACTGTACTACCAACTTAACAAAATCAGAAATCTGGCTTTTCAGCCAAAAAATCGCAACCGTTAATTTGATTGTTGAATTAAAAAAAAAGTATTACACTAAAAAATCTGATTTTTTTTTTAAAAAAAAGCTTGACATCGATTTATGGGATCATTACGAAACCCCATATTTTTAAATTGATTCCATCATATCTTTATTAAATTTTGAAACATTGGAAACGGAAGGGGTCAACTCGGGGTCGTGTATAATAAGGCACGGTAGTTACTCTTACACACACATATATATTTCCTTTCTCATACTTGACTCGAGGCACTACCGTGCCTCTTGATGATAAACATAATATTGAACAAACACGTCATGTATTTAAAAAATTTGATCCAGAAAGATGTAATCTTATATCTGTTGAATTATTACAAGATGTATTGGCTAAATTAGGTTTTGTTTCAGAGTTAGATTAGTTAGTTTCACAGTAATTAATAATAACATACTTTTTTTATATGGATAGGTATATTTTAATGGAAATTTAATGGAAAAAAAAATAAAGAAAGATAAAATAACAACAACTGTAATTTGTTTACATAAAATTATAAATTTATCAGTGTTATTTTGCAAATTAATTATGAAATAATTCATTTATTTGAGTGAAGGCATATAAATGCCATTTTTTTGTATTTTTTAATTAAGGTCAAAATTATATTGACGTTGTTGATTAATTTTCATTAAAAAAAAAAAAGAATTAAATATGATAAAAAAAAAAAATATAAGCAAATTATTTTGAAATGTCACAGACAACAAAGATTCATTATACATGTTTAAATGATTTTAATTCTGTAACAAGCTGGTATGCATTTAAGGCTGAATGTCAAAATATTAAAGAAAAATTCCCTCACAGATTTCGATCAAATGGGCTCATTTTTTGAGTGAAATAAAGATCTATTTTATCAAATTTTTTTTGTAATTTTCTATCACGTTTTAACTGAGATAATTAGTGTCAAAGTTGACAACATTTTAGCTTTTTAACACACAAGCATAGAGAGTACCGGAACGTTTTCCCTTCTATTGAAAAAACGCTCTCACAGAAAATCTTTATTTTACTACAGCTTATACTTCTTTAAATTATGAAAATTATAAAAAAAAAATTATCAATTTCTATCACGAAATGTAAATGTTATTAATTAAATCATACAAAAATTATCACTCATCGGTTGTCGAACTTGGCGCACGAAATGTAAACATGGCAACAGTGATCTTTCTTCTCTATTTTTTTTGGTCTGTTTCATTTATTGCAACCATACACACACACTTACCAGTCCAAGTAGTTTATATGCGAATATGTCTGCATAGGTATATTTGAATAATTGATAATTAAAATAATATTTCTAAATATTAATAAAATATATTTTATGTTATATTTTTATAGTTTTTAATATATATATATTTATTATTCGTATTGGTAAAGAAATTATTGATTATATCAATTTTTTTGGTTTTAATCATTTAGGTTTATTAATATTATTACTATCAGAAGTACAGTCTTGCAATTATCACTTATCATAATATTTGAAAAATATTGAATAAAATTTTACGGCGTTTCACGATCAAAAATTTTATTTCTAAAGTGGTATTAGTGTTCGTAAATACAGGCCGCCCACACTCATACAATGGAGGGTGCTCATTTTTTTTCTAAACTATGGGTGTAAGGGTGTCCTTTTGAACCCAAAGAGTCGTCCTACCTTGGAATTGACATTCAGCCTTAATGCATTACAAAGATTTATAAAACTTGGTAAACCATTAACGACTGTTATTGGTAAATTTTCTAATATTATAAATACTTGAGTTGGTTTTGGATGAAGATTCATACCATAACGTAGTGTTGATTGTCATACACTAGAACTTTATTGTTTTCTAAAATAATCTGATATTGCATCGTCATATTGAGCAGTATGAGTAAATGCTCCAAGAGAAAGTCATTGTCAATAAAATAAAAAATATATTGTTATTATGTTAATTTTAGTAAATTTCTCAAGAGTTGATAAAAGTTCAATCTACCTAGTTTCTGGGGATGTATCATTATCATCAGATGACTCAAATTCACTTATAACTTTTTCATAGTCATTCAGACAACAATGACTTTTGCATGATTTTTAGCAGGAGCACGAAGTAATGTTACACCCCCAATATCAATATTTTCAACAACATCAGATAATGTTACATCAGGTTTATTTACTGTACGAGACCGATGGCCGCGCTTCCGCGCGGCTTATATAAATCGCATTGCAATTTATGTTTTCTCACCAACAAACAAATATCTTTCAATAAATCAATTTTAATATTTCTTAAAATTTCTATAAAAAAATAAAACAGAACAAATACAGAAAAGGATATAAGACATCTGCTTTCATACTTTCATAATAATACCAGTGTTGCCGCATGAGGTACAATTGTACCTTTTGTTTTTGGAGGTACACTTTTTCCCCCGACTAGAAGTCGGCCATTTTATGTCGGCAATAATGGAATTTATTTTTTCTGGATGCAATTCGAGTTCTATTTGGTGGCTCGATATACTTGGTTGGCAGATTATGGAAAAATGAAAATATTTTTTCATAGGAAGTTTCCGAATGGTTTAGGAAAGGTTAGGACCATATTTTTATTTTTTTTCAACGCAAGAAACTAAAAAGAAAAAACACATTTTTTAATGTGTTTTTTTTTTTGGAAGAAACATCATCCCCAATACATAAAGGCATTAAGTCTTAACACGTTGTGTTTGTGTTTACGTTTTTTGAATCTATTTTTGATAATTAGTCTATTTTTTTTTTTAAATATATGTTAACATATGTTAACTGTTTTTAAAAAAGTTTTTAAATTGTTATGTTATTTTAGTAGAATGTATTTTCCAATAAAAAAATATATAGGTATATATATATAATATTAACAGACAAAAATAAATACATATTAATATCCGCATATATTAATTCGTTTAATAATTTTTTTTCCATGTTTAAAAGCCTACTTTTTTAATACTTAAGGTTTTTAAAAAAAAAAAAATAATAAAACGAATTATTGTTAATAATCATTTATAACATATAAATTTTTTAAATTAATATACGTGATGACATCTAGTTTTTTAGTTTTAAAAAAATGGTTAAAAAGTGTTGCCATCTACCGGAAAAAGGTTGAGTTAAGCTGGAGGTACACTTTTGTGCCAGGAGGTACACTTTTGCTTCTGGGTAGCTATTCTTGACTCGATTATCCGCAAGTTATCCCGAGCGACTGGGATAACTTTTTTGTCGCAAAACATGAAAATTTTGGCTTAATTTGTATCCTTCTCAATGGTTTACATCAAACGACTAAATCAATTTCAGGCGTTTTCATGTTATCCCGTGTAGGTGGGATAATCGAGTCAAGAATAGCTACCCTGGCCGAGGTACACTTTCACATTTGGCTGTGGTAACACTGACTCGTAGAGGTCTATAAGGAGGATAATCTCTCGAAATTTACTGAGGATGATAGTTAGGGAGCCCATCGTGCTTTTACTTACCTCATCGCATCACGAGCTGAAATAGGTTAATTTGACTTGTCTTGGCGAGTACAATAAGCAGTTTCAGTGGCCGACCATTTGGGTGGAAAGACAAGTGGCGGCCAACGGTCAAAGTGGGTGTATGAGGTATGAAAATTTACCTCATTGCATCACTCGTGGAAAAAGGCCCGATCGATTGGTATTGATGCCCTGAACACGAAAATAACAATGGCCGACCATTTGGGTGGAAAGACAAGTGGCGGCCAGCGGTCAAAGTGGGTGTATGAGGTATGAAAATTTACCTCATTGCATCACTCGTGGAAAAAGGCCCGATCGATTGGTATTGATGCCCTGAACACGAAAATAACAATGGCCGACCATTTGGGTGGAAAGACAAGTGGCGGCCAGCGGTCAAAGTGGGTGTATGAGGTAAGTAAACTTACCTCATTGCATCACTCGTGGAAATAGGTCCAATCGCTTGGTATTGATGCCCTGAATACGAAAATAACAATGGCCGACCATTTGGGTGGAAAGACAAGCGGCGGCCAGCGGTCAAACTAAACTTACCTCATCGCATTAAAGTGGAAATAGGTCCAATCGATTGGTATTGATGCCCTGAATATAAAAATAACTATGGCCGACCATTTAGGTGGAAAGAAAAGTGGTGGTCGACGGTCAAAGTGGGCGGCCAACGGTCAAACTGAACTTACCTCATCGCAACACGATTTAAAATAGGTCCAATCGATTGATATTGATGCCCTGAATATAAAAATAATAATGGCCGACCATTTAGGTGGAAAATTTTTGATGGCCGACCAAAAAACTTTTTTTTTTTTTAAATTTTGAAGTTTTTTGGTCGGCCATCAAAAATTTTCCACCTAAATGGTCGGCCATTGTTATTTTTATATTCAGGGATCAATACCAATCGATTGGACCTATTTTAAATCGTGATGCGATGAGGTAAGTTCAGTTTGACCGTTGGCCGCCCACTTTGACCGTCGACCACCACTTTTCTTTCCACCTAAATGGTCGGCCATAGTTATTTTTATATTCAGGGCATCAATACCAATCGATTGGACCTATTTCCACTTTAATGCGATGAGGTAAGTTTAGTTTGACCGCTGGCCGCCGCTTGTCTTTCCACCCAAATGGTCGGCCATTGTTATTTTCGTATTCAGGGCATCAATACCAAGCGATTGGACCTATTTCCACGAGTGATGCAATGAGGTAAGTTTACTTACCTCATACACCCACTTTGACCGCTGGCCGCCACTTGTCTTTCCACCCAAATGGTCGGCCATTGTTATTTTCGTGTTCAGGGCATCAATACCAATCGATCGGGCCTTTTTCCACGAGTGATGCAATGAGGTAAATTTTCATACCTCATACACCCACTTTGACCGTTGGCCGCCACTTGTCTTTCCACCCAAATGGTCGGCCACTGAAACTGCTTATTGTACTCGCCAAGACAAGTCAAATTAACCTATTTCAGCTCGTGATGCGATGAGGTAAGTAAAAGCACGATGGGCTCCCTAACTATGACGGAATGGAGCAATTTAGTAACACTATCGGCCACTGATGGCGCTAGTCTTGGTAGGTACCGAAGTCAAGGTCATATGTTATTATTATTGTGTGGCTCAGTTAAAGTATTTTTTTGTGTAAAAAAATAAAATACATTTAATTATTGAAAATTTAATATTGTCTATGGATGCACGAACTAATGAATGCCTGTTATAAAACTTTCTTAAAAAAATCTTCATAAATGTAGTCTTATCTCAAATACTAATAATTTAAAAGATTTTGTAACTTAGCAACATCCTTCTCTTTATCTACATCTTTTGCTTCTTCTCCAAATACATCCTATCCCTCCTTTTTTTTCTAAGCTATATCTAGAAATTTTATAGAGCAAAGTAAAAATAATTATGAAGACTTTTTCACAAAAGTCTAAAGGCCCTTGTCGACTAGCATAGTTTTTCTAAAAAGTTCTATGGCATAGCGCTTGGGTAGAAATAGTTCAGCCATGACGGCTATAGGGCGGCGTTATAATCGTTTATTGAAATGATTCCAGCTCTACCAACATTCGTAAAATCACAACAAAAAATAATTAAACGCATAACCTTTTTTATTTGTTTACTCTTGTTGACAAATGACAATACGATATTCTGACAGTCAATCAATCAATTAATGTAGACTGTAAACAACTGTAAACAAAGAACAACAAAGAAGCTATAAATGCCCCTTTTTTTTTTTTTGTTTCAAAGTTGGCTGCATCTAAAAAAACGAGTGTGAAGTTAGCAGAACTATGCTCAAAATGCTGCACGCAGCATTTTTCCAGCATAGTCCTCAGCGACCATTTTTTAGTGAGTTTTTGGTGACATATAGTGACCAAAGTGCTATGGCATAGAACTTTGTTGAAAAACTATGCTAGTCGACAAGGGCCTTTAAGCTAAAGACACTAAAAATACTTAAAACACTGACTGAAAAAATATTGAAATATTTACTAATATCAAAAGACAAAAATCCCTGGATGTTTTCAGTGTTTCCAATGTTCCATGTGTTATGTATGAATCGCCAGGTCTTTTTTCAATTAGCATCAATAAATAAATACAAAAAATAATAATAAATAATAAGAATAAAAAATATGAATAATTAGAAAAAATCCGATAGAAAAGGGTTTTTTCTTTGGTTTCAAACAAATCATAGATATATGAAAGATTTCATTTAAATATGTATAGAATATTTTATTAACTTTTAAAATCATATCAATTTTTTTTTTAAATCATTCATTCAATAAGTTTTTCTAA
This sequence comes from Lysiphlebus fabarum, assembly GCA_011426435.1. Classification (NCBI taxonomy): domain Eukaryota; kingdom Metazoa; phylum Arthropoda; class Insecta; order Hymenoptera; family Braconidae; genus Lysiphlebus; species Lysiphlebus fabarum. Next base: position 38,786 of record WSYQ01001350.1, read on the forward strand.
AATTTTTTATCATAATAACTCAAATTGAAATGAAATTATTGCAATGAATTGATTGATTTTTTACCATGCTAATAAAAATTAAAAAATATCATTGGTTTATATTCTGAAGAAACCTCATTTTTTTTTCTTTATTTTGATCCAAAATATAAAATATTTATATATTTTTTAGAATGACAGTCTATTTTCTTTTTAATTTATATATTCAATAAAGTTGTGTTTTGATATCACATTATCAATCATATCCGATCAAACTTTTGTTATTACAAAGTTATTACAATAAATTGATTGTTCAGACACCATGCTAATTAAGTCATTTTTAAATTGAACATATGACTGGTTTATATGATAAAATTACCTAATAAATTATATAAGTAATAACATAGGATAGGGATAAAACCAAAAATATCAATAGTAAAATGAACGAAATTAATTCAGTCAAATACGATGTTATTCATTGAAATAAAAGATTATTTATGTAAATAAAACCTTTCAGTAGATGATTTTTATTTTTTAGTTAATTAATTAATGATTTTATAAAATTATTGATTCAAATGAAAATCTGTATTTTTTTATTCTTAATGTAATGGTATTTTTTCATTTTTTTTTATTTTAATCAATTTGAAATTTTCTCATTTTTTGGAGCTCCGAACGCTCGTCTGGTTATTGCATTAGGACCCTATAAAATCTATCATTAGATTTTTTTTTTCTGTAAAAACCAATTAAAAGAACATTTATAATGAATCGATGTTTTTTTTTTAAATTATAAATAAACTATAGCTCGTTTTTTTACCATTATATTATTATGATTCCACAAATAAATAAATACCATTGTAATCACTAATTATTTAAATAATAAGGATTTCAGCTATATATTTTAATATCCTCTCATTTTTTAATATTATTGTTATATTTATTATTACAGCAAATTAAACGTTAATATAACATAATCTACCGAAGCGTGGCAGAACGTCTTTGATGAATTTTAAAAATATGTATCACTGACAATATGTTGATTTCACTTCACTATGCAATTTGGTAATTAATTTGTTTAATTATTCATTGAAAATAATTAATTAAACTTATTTATACAATTTACTAAACTCCAATTTTAATTGACTAAACTAAATCAGACAATTTCCTATCAAATAGAGTCATCGTTTTAATTTTTTCATTATACTGCCAGCTAACTATACGCCTAATTTTTAACAACAATTACCAAATTAACTATTGTTTACTAAACTCTAATTTTCACCTACTAAACTTGACCAAACTCTAATCTATTCAGCAGGCAAGAAATTAGATCATTACCAAATTTTTGCCAGCCAAGTATATTGAGCCATAATTGTTTAGTAAATTGTCTTTTTTTGAGTACATCCTTTTCCTTAGCTACCTCTCGTTACATAGCTATTTGTTCATTTAAGAATTATATTCAGGCGTTAATTTATTAAAAAATAAAAGCGCAAATAGCTAAAAAAAAAGTATGTAGCCAGGACTTCAGTGTTATAAAAAATTTTTCATTTTTAAAAAAATATTTTATGTAACTTTTCAATAAAAATCTTCTTTATTGAACATTTTAATTGTTTTGAACAATTTTTGATATTGAACAATACGTTAATATTGTTATATTTTTATTTTTGTTGACATTGCTTTTATAAACATATAGAATATCTATTTACCGACGGCAGCACCGCCATATTATACGTTTTATCCGTATTATACGAAAATACGTATAATATTCCAAAAATGCAAAAGAGCCCCGCACTTCGGTGCACCATGAATTTAGCCGACAAATGCCAGCTATACTGGCTTGCGGCAATATTTCCCGGCTCCAATGTACGAGAATTGGCTATAACACATATTATATGTCCCTAAAATATAGTTATCGTATAATTCCAAATCGAAATATTGTCAACTCAATAAAATAATTGAATCACAAGTATTTTATTTATAAGTTTTTTTATCAAATAAATATTGGAAAGTCAGTAAAAATTATTATTGTTTTTTTCTTAAGTCTATAATTTTTCAAGTAAACGATAATTATTAGACACTAACAATAATAAAAATAAATTATATAGACTAAAAAATTGAAATTTTAATCTTTATCAAATCAAAATATTCGATTAATAGCTTATTGGAATTAACGAGTATTATATTACACATGTTTTCTACGTAACATAAATTCTTTTACACGCTCATTGTCAAACACACATTTTCTATATTAAATGATTTTCTTTTGTTCATTTTCACCAAAAATCAAGTCGGTAATGTTGAGATCTGTGGTAAGTTGTATTGACTCAGAAGATAAGTGAGCTGCTGAACGATATCTCCTTGTTGATACCTTAAATTTTAAATCAGATATGATAATTAAAAAATAATTATTATCAAAATATATTTAAACAAATATTTATGATAAAATAATTGGTTATAAACTGATTACTTGAACTGGCAAAATAAATAAATAAAATTATGATCCACCATAAAGTACTAAACCACGTATGAGTTTTTCATATAAAAATAATACACTAACAATTAATAATCATGAAAAAGAAAAAAATTTTGAAAATATTGAAAAAAAAAATAATTGAAATGATATACTTATATAATTTTTTTTTTTCATAAAAATACACCTTTTGTTCAACATAAGTATAAGCTGGTGCAACTGTAATAATATAAATTATATATTTTAACATAAACAATTTAATATTCAAATTATACCTATATATAATATTATCGTTCTTTATACTGAATAAAATGACGATCAATTAATGTTTATATTAATGAAAAAAAAATTAAAACAATGTAATAATTATTGGGAACAATTAATTGACCCACGAATTGGTTGTATAGCTATTTATATGAATTGTTTTTATTAAATACAAACAAACAGAACATTAATATCTGTTTTATTAACAATTGCTTCACCACAAGCAATTAACAATTTAATTCTTATGTTTCTTGATAAATTATAAAAGATTATTACATGTTTTTTGTTTAATTTTGGAAAATAAATAGTAATTTTTTCATTTAACTTTGAGTTTATTATCATGTTTTTATCTTTTCAAATTAACAAGTACAAAACACAAGAGAGTAATAAAAATAATAAATTTTTTATCAATTTAATTTAATAAACATATATTTTAATAGTTTAATAAAAATGAACAATTAATTTGATAATACTTACAATCACAGTACAACAGGTATGTTTCATAACTGGTTGTCCTTTTCTTGTACTTATTGATAAAATTTTATTTTTTCTTAATTTCTATTCTCTATACTTTTTTAAGACTTCTTTTTCAGCTTTTGCTTTTATTATAGCTTGTATCCTGTTATTTTTTTTTTCTTGTTTTTTTTTTAAATACCATTTTCGCTGCAATGCATGCATTTGGTTGATATTTTTTTTTCAGAGAAAAAATAAATATAAACTTTAACTACAAATAATTATCATTTGATAATTAAAATATTCATAATTTACTTATACTCTTTGTGATTTATGAAGATTACCATAAAATAAGGTGTCAAAGATTCGACATCTACTGACACTTCTAATAGTTAAATCAAAATCGTTGGACAACAAGGTTTCTATTTTCAATATAGAAAACATTTTTACCGACGTATTACCATTAGAGTTTCCATCAAAATGAACAAAAGAAAATCATTTAATATAGAAAATGTGTGTTTGGCAATGAGCGTGTAAGAGAATTTATGTTACGTAGAAAACATGTGTAATATAATACTCGTTAATTCCAATAAGCTATTAATCGAATATTTTGATTTGATAAGGATTAAAATTTCAATTTTTTAGTCTATATAATTTATTTTTATTATAGTTAGTGTCTAATAATTATCGTTTACTTGAAAAATTATAGACTTACGAAAAAAACAATAATAATTTTTACTGACTTTCCAATATTTATTTGATAAAAAAACTTATAAATAAAATACTCGTGATTCAATTATTTTGTTGGAAATATTTTATTGATTTGACAATATTTTGATTTGGAATTATACGATAACTATATTTTAGGGACATATGATATGTGTTATTGCCAATTCTCGTACATTGGAGCCGGGAAATATTGCCGCAAGCCGCTATACCTGTGAAAAAAATTCCTACCGTTTGTGCATTGTATGGACATGATTGAGCTTTAATTAAAAACGTTTGGGCTATCATAGTTTTTTTTAAAATTAATTAAACGAAAATTGATTATCAAATTAGCTGACAATTTATATTCATTATGATTTGATTGAAATCACTTTATTCCATAGGAAATCGTTTGGGCATTCCAAATTTATTAATATCGTGGTTGGGGCTTCATTTATTTCTAAGTAGTTTATTGAAAATGATTATAATTTAAAGTTGTATAAATTATGTTTAAGCGCGCGCATATTTGATAATCAATTAATCACTACTAATGTTCATGTTTTGCGACAAAATAGTTATTCCAGTTGCTCACGATAACTTGTGGATAATTATGTCAAGAATAGCTACCCAGATAAATAAAAAGCGCCGTCTAGTGCTGCCCTTTTTATAAGACCCTCGTAAATATTCTCCCCTACTTGACAAGTCAATTGTCAATACATGTGATAACTGAAATGTTATCATGTGTTATATCAATTGAGCAACCAATCGGTAACACACATAGTTTTGCAACTGGTCTTCGATACTCAGTAGTCTATGTCCTTACATTGACGGCCCTGTCTGAACCATTAGCCCCAGGCAACACTTTATTAACTCGTGCTCATGGCCATTTACCAGGTTGTAACCTCTCATCAATAACCAACGTCATGGTACCCGCTTCAATACATGTTGATGTTTTTAACCACTTGGACCTTACTAGATACTTTTGTGAGTATTCCTTGGACCACCTATCCCAGAAAGACTTCATAAACTTTATCAGCAACCGCCACTTGTTAAGTCTGATATCACCAATAACTCTCTTGATGTGATGTTCTGCTGATCTGACGACAGATTCCTATTTGCCACCAAAATGAGGTGCCCTAAGTAGAATAAAACTCGACTCAGCTCCATCCTTTGCTAAAAGAGTAGCTTAATTTTTAGCTGCTTTGGATAAGGATTTGAACAAAAATTTTAATTAAGCAGCTGCACCAACAAAATTAGGGCCACAATCACTATATAATTTTTCACAGGGTCCACGTCAAATTTTTTAAACGCTGCTCAAAATGTCTTTGTTGTATAATCATTAATCAGTTACTGAGTCAAGATGAACAGCTGAAGATGACATACAAATGAACACGACTAAATAACTTTTATATGTTCTATTACGTTTGCCTGACCATGTCTTCGACGCAAATGGACCAGCATAAACAAGTGCTGTATGTAGAAATGGTCTAGGACGTAACATTCTAGATGTGGCCAATTGACTCATAAGTTGTGTAGGAGCTTCAGCTGCTATGTCTTGTACGAATAATCCATTTGTTTATGTTACTTCTGACTGGTACTCGAGACCACCAAGAATCGAGTATTGTTGTCTCAATATAGCTAACATTGATGGTAGCAGACTCATTTTATGTATTTATTTTTATGATAACTTTACACCTTTATACATACACATTGTCAAATCACATTATCATTATATCAAGAAACCCAGTAGAATTCGCCTTAATTTTTTAACACTGCGAGCTTAACGGGTAATAAGTATTTTAAGTCAGTGGTTTGTGACGTCAACAGTTTTTATTTAATTTATATCTGAATATTGGTTAAAAAAAATAAATAAAAATAGTTTCATTATGTATATCAATGACTTTCTTTGGAATAAGCCCACTCTCTATTTTTTCCAACACGTAATAAAAAAGATATAAAGTTCAACAAAAGCAAGGTAACAAATCTGCTCACAGCAGTACAGCACAGCTGCTGTAGGCGAACATTTTACTGGGTGCTTTCTTTCATGAACTCAGTGTTCAGGGGTCCGTTCGAAAAGTCACTCGGAAACCCGGAAGCAGCGCAGTAGACGAAAAAATATGGGAATAAAATAAACTTAAAAGTAACTAAAGGTTACTGTAGACTATTGATTGTAATAACGGCCATATTGCAGGCCACTCACTTTTGTTACTTATGAAAAGTATTTTTATAATTATTATTAATAATTAAACAATAGAATATTTTTTTGATTTGTAGTTTGTACCTATACAAATTCATGACAAAAAAAAATCATGCTTACCACAACAAAATATCAAAAATTTTGTATGATCACAATCTTGAACTTCCGGGTTTCCGAGTGACTTTTCGAACGGACCCCAGAACACTGATGTGATCTTCATCAGCGCACGCGTATGCGCAGATGCGCAAAATTATTTATTTTTTAAAAAATGGCTGTGCATTGGCGCCGGTATTATATTTATATTTTTCTTGAATTGACATTTGTGTACCAACCTACAAATATTGAAATTTCGAAGTTTGACGTTTAACAATATTGATATATCTACTGTTACGTGCCAGGTTGCTATTTTTATTTAATATTTAAATTTTCATCCCCGATACTATTTAAAAATAAATTACAATTGATGAAATAATTAAATAATAAATTGATAATAATAGAAAAACAACAACCTGACATTTAACTATTTTTAATCCTCTTATTTTGCTATTACCTACAGGCTAGCGGGTTAGGAGGGAATGTGATTAGGTTGTAGAAAATAAATGTACCTTGTAGTTTTAAATTCCAATTGTTTTGAGGGCGCGTCAGTCTGGATAGCCGCCGTTGATGGAAGTCAATGGATCAAATACAAGACACAACGAATTAAATATGTGAAGAAACACCCCGAATAATTAAAAGTCAATAGTTAAGTGGTAACACAAATGAATTATTACTTCAATATTTCTTTTTAAAATCTAATTAAGTTTTTAATTATTTTATTAGATGTTGACAGATTTAAGTATAAGGCGAC
>WSYQ01001351.1:0-176559 GCA_011426435.1 Lysiphlebus fabarum
TAGTTAATTAATTAATGATTTTATAAAATTATTGATTCAAATGAAAATCTGTATTTTTTTATTCTTAATGTAATGGTATTTTTTCATTTTTTTTTATTTTAATCAATTTGAAATTTTCTCATTTTTTGGAGCTCCGAACGCTCGTCTGGTTATTGCATTAGGACCCTATAAAATCTATCATTAGATTTTTTTTTTCTGTAAAAACCAATTAAAAGAACATTTATAATGAATCGATGTTTTTTTTTTAAATTATAAATAAACTATAGCTCGTTTTTTTACCATTATATTATTATGATTCCACAAATAAATAAATACCATTGTAATCACTAATTATTTAAATAATAAGGATTTCAGCTATATATTTTAATATCCTCTCATTTTTTAATATTATTGTTATATTTATTATAACAGCAAATTAAACGTTAATATAACATAATCTACCGAAGCGTGGCAGAACGTCTTTGATGAATTTTAAAAATATGTATCACTGACAATATGTTGATTTCACTTCACTATGCAATTTGGTAATTAATTTGTTTAATTATTCATTGAAAATAATTAATTAAACTTATTTATACAATTTACTAAACTCCAATTTAAATTGACTAAACTAAATCAGACAATTTCCTATCAAATAGAGTCATCGTTTTAATTTTTTCATTATACTGCCAGCTAACTATACGCCTAATTTTTAACAACAATTACCAAATTAACTATTGTTTACTAAACTCTAATTTTCACCTACTAAACTTGACCAAACTCTAATCTATTCAGCAGGCAAGAAATTAGATCATTACCAAATTTTTGCCAGCCAAGTATATTAGCCATAATTGTTTAGTAAATTGTCTTTTTTTGAGTACATCCTTTTCCTTAGCTACCTCTCGTTACATAGCTATTTGTTCATTTAAGAATTATATTCAGGCGTTAATTTATTAAAAAATAAAAGCGCAAATAGCTAAAAAAAAAGTATGTAGCCAGGACTTCAGTGTTATAAAAAATTTTTCATTTTTAAAAAAATATTTTATGTAACTTTTCAATAAAAATCTTCTTTATTGAACATTTTAATTGTTTTGAACAATTTTTGATATTGAACAATACGTTAATATTGTTATATTTTTATTTTTGTTGACATTGCTTTTATAAACATATAGAATATCTATTTACCGACGGCAGCACCGCCATATTATACGTTTTATCCGTATTATACGAAAATACGTATAATATTCCAAAAATGCAAAAGAGCCCCGCACTTCGGTGCACCATGAATTTAGCCGACAAATGCCAGCTATACTGGCTTGCGGCAATATTTCCCGGCTCCAATGTACGAGAATTGGCTATAACACATATTATATGTCCCTAAAATATAGTTATCGTATAATTCCAAATCGAAATATTGTCAACTCAATAAAATAATTGAATCACAAGTATTTTATTTATAAGTTTTTTTATCAAATAAATATTGGAAAGTCAGTAAAAATTATTATTGTTTTTTTCTTAAGTCTATAATTTTTCAAGTAAACGATAATTATTAGACACTAACAATAATAAAAATAAATTATATAGACTAAAAAATTGAAATTTTAATCTTTATCAAATCAAAATATTCGATTAATAGCTTATTGGAATTAACGAGTATTATATTACACATGTTTTCTACGTAACATAAATTCTTTTACACGCTCATTGTCAAACACACATTTTCTATATTAAATGATTTTCTTTTGTTCATTTTCACCAAAAATCAAGTCGGTAATGTTGAGATCTGTGGTAAGTTGTATTGACTCAGAAGATAAGTGAGCTGCTGAACGATATCTCCTTGTTGATACCTTAAATTTTAAATCAGATATGATAATTAAAAAATAATTATTATCAAAATATATTTAAACAAATATTTATGATAAAATAATTGGTTATAAACTGATTACTTGAACTGGCAAAATAAATAAATAAAATTATGATCCACCATAAAGTACTAAACCACGTATGAGTTTTTCATATAAAAATAATACACTAACAATTAATAATCATGAAAAAGAAAAAAATTTTGAAAATATTGAAAAAAAAAATAATTGAAATGATATACTTATATAATTTTTTTTTTTCATAAAAATACACCTTTTGTTCAACATAAGTATAAGCTGGTGCAACTGTAATAATATAAATTATATATTTTAACATAAACAATTTAATATTCAAATTATACCTATATATAATATTATCGTTCTTTATACTGAATAAAATGACGATCAATTAATGTTTATATTAATGAAAAAAAAATTAAAACAATGTAATAAATATTGGGAACAATTAATTGACCCACGAATTGGTTGTATAGCTATTTATATGAATTGTTTTTATTAAATACAAACAAACAGAACATTAATATCTGTTTTATTAACAATTGCTTCACCACAAGCAATTAACAATTTAATTCTTATGTTTCTTGATAAATTATAAAAGATTATTACATGTTTTTTGTTTAATTTTGGAAAATAAATAGTAATTTTTTCATTTAACTTTGAGTTTATTATCATGTTTTTATCTTTTCAAATTAACAAGTACAAAACACAAGAGAGTAATAAAAATAATAAATTTTTTATCAATTTAATTTAATAAACATATATTTTAATAGTTTAATAAAAATGAACAATTAATTTGATAATACTTACAATCACAGTACAACAGGTATGTTTCATAACTGGTTGTCCTTTTCTTGTACTTATTGATAAAATTTTATTTTTTCTTAATTTCTATTCTCTATACTTTTTTAAGACTTCTTTTTCAGCTTTTGCTTTTATTATAGCTTGTATCCTGTTATTTTTTTTTTCTTGTTTTTTTTTTAAATACCATTTTCGCTGCAATGCATGCATTTGGTTGATATTTTTTTTTCAGAGAAAAAATAAATATAAACTTTAACTACAAATAATTATCATTTTATAATTAAAATATTCATAATTTACTTATACTCTTTGTGATTTATGAAGATTACCATAAAATAAGGTGTCAAAGATTCGACATCTACTGACACTTCTAATAGTTAAATCAAAATCGTTGGACAACAAGGTTTCTATTTTCAATATAGAAAACATTTTTACCGACGTATTACCATTAGAGTTTCCATCAAAATGAACAAAAGAAAATCATTTAATATAGAAAATGTGTGTTTGGCAATGAGCGTGTAAGAGAATTTATGTTACGTAGAAAACATGTGTAATATAATACTCGTTAATTCCAATAAGCTATTAATCGAATATTTTGATTTGATAAGGATTAAAATTTCAATTTTTTAGTCTATATAATTTATTTTTATTATAGTTAGTGTCTAATAATTATCGTTTACTTGAAAAATTATAGACTTACGAAAAAAACAATAATAATTTTTACTGACTTTCCAATATTTATTTGATAAAAAAACTTATAAATAAAATACTCGTGATTCAATTATTTTGTTGGAAATATTTTATTGATTTGACAATATTTTGATTTGGAATTATACGATAACTATATTTTAGGGACATATGATATGTGTTATTGCCAATTCTCGTACATTGGAGCCGGGAAATATTGCCGCAAGCCGCTATACCTGTGAAAAAAATTCCTACCGTTTGTGCATTGTATGGACATGATTGAGCTTTAATTAAAAACGTTTGGGCTATCATAGTTTTTTTTAAAATTAATTAAACGAAAATTGATTATCAAATTAGCTGACAATTTATATTCATTATGATTTGATTGAAATCACTTTATTCCATAGGAAATCGTTTGGGCATTCCAAATTTATTAATATCGTGGTTGGGGCTTCATTTATTTCTAAGTAGTTTATTGAAAATGATTATAATTTAAAGTTGTATAAATTATGTTTAAGCGCGCGCATATTTGATAATCAATTAATCACTACTAATGTTCATGTTTTGCGACAAAATAGTTATTCCAGTTGCTCACGATAACTTGTGGATAATTATGTCAAGAATAGCTACCCAGATAAATAAAAAGCGCCGTCTAGTGCTGCCCTTTTTATAAGACCCTCGTAAATATTCTCCCCTACTTGACAAGTCAATTGTCAATACATGTGATAACTGAAATGTTATCATGTGTTATATCAATTGAGCAACCAATCGGTAACACACATAGTTTTGCAACTGGTCTTCGATACTCAGTAGTCTATGTCCTTACATTGACGGCCCTGTCTGAACCATTAGCCCCAGGCAACACTTTATTAACTCGTGCTCATGGCCATTTACCAGGTTGTAACCTCTCATCAATAACCAACGTCATGGTACCCGCTTCAATACATGTTGATGTTTTTAACCACTTGGACCTTACTAGATACTTTTGTGAGTATTCCTTGGACCACCTATCCCAGAAAGACTTCATAAACTTTATCAGCAACCGCCACTTGTTAAGTCTGATATCACCAATAACTCTCTTGATGTGATGTTCTGCTGATCTGACGACAGATTCCTATTTGCCACCAAAATGAGGTGCCCCAAGTAGAATAAAACTCGACTCAGCTCCATCCTTTGCTAAAAGAGTAGCTTAATTTTTAGCTGCTTTGGATAAGGATTTGAACAAAAATTTTAATTAAGCAGCTGCACCAACAAAATTAGGGCCACAATCACTATATAATTTTTCACAGGGTCCACGTCAAATTTTTTAAACGCTGCTCAAAATGTCTTTGTTGTATAATCATTAATCAGTTACTGAGTCAAGATGAACAGCTGAAGATGACATACAAATGAACACGACTAAATAACTTTTATATGTTCTATTACGTTTGCCTGACCATGTCTTCGACGCAAATGGACCAGCATAAACAACTGCTGTATGTAGAAATGGTCTAGGACGTAACATTCTAGATGTGGCCAATTGACTCATAAGTTGTGTAGGAGCTTCAGCTGCTATGTCTTGTACGAATAATCCATTTGTTTATGTTACTTCTGACTGGTACTCGAGACCACCAAGAATCAAGTATTGTTGTCTCAATATAGCTAACATTGATGGTAGCAGACTCATTTTATGTATTTATTTTTATGATAACTTTACACCTTTATACATACACATTGTCAAGTCACATTATCATTATATCAAGAAACCCAGTAGAATTCGCCTTAATTTTTTAACACTGCGAGCTTAACGGGTAATAAGTATTTTAAGTCAGTGGTTTGTGACGTCAACAGTTTTTATTTAATTTATATCTGAATATTGGTTAAAAAAAATAAATAAAAATAGTTTCATTATGTATATCAATGACTTTCTTTGGAATAAGCCCACTCTCTATTTTTTCCAACACGTAATAAAAAAGATATAAAGTTCAACAAAAGCAAGGTAACAAATCTGCTCACAGCAGTACAGCACAGCTGCTGTAGGCGAACATTTTACTGGGTGCTTTCTTTCATGAACTCAGTGTTCAGGGGTCCGTTCGAAAAGTCACTCGGAAACCCGGAAGCAGCGCAGTAGACGAAAAAATATGGGAATAAAATAAACTTAAAAGTAACTAAAGGTTACTGTAGACTATTGATTGTAATAACGGCCATATTGCAGGCCACTCACTTTTGTTACTTATGAAAAGTATTTTTATAATTATTATTAATAATTAAACAATAGAATATTTTTTTGATTTGTAGTTTGTACCTATACAAATTCATGACAAAAAAAAATCATGCTTACCACAACAAAATATCAAAAATTTTGTATGATCACAATCTTGAACTTCCGGGTTTCCGAGTGACTTTTCGAACGGACCCCAGAACACTGATGTGATCTTCATCAGCGCACGCGTATGCGCAGATGCGCAAAATTATTTATTTTTTAAAAAATGGCTGTGCATTGGCGCCGGTATTATATTTATATTTTTCTTGAATTGACATTTGTGTACCAACCTACAAATATTGAAATTTCGAAGTTTGACGTTTAACAATATTGATATATCTACTGTTACGTGCCAGGTTGCTATTTTTATTTAATATTTAAATTTTCATCCCCGATACTATTTAAAAATAAATTACAATTGATGAAATAATTAAATAATAAATTGATAATAATAGAAAAACAACAACCTGACATTTAACTATTTTTAATCCTCTTATTTTGCTATTACCTACAGGCTAGCGGGTTAGGAGAGGAATGTGATTAGGTTGTAGAAAATAAATGTACCTTGTAGTTTTAAAATCCAATTGTTTTGAGGGCGCGTCAGTCTGGATAGCCGCCGTTGATGGAAGTCAATGGATCAAATACAAGACACAACGAATTAAATATGTGAAGAAACACCCCGAATAATTAAAAGTCAATAGTTAAGTGGTAACACAAATGAATTATTACTTCAATATTTCTTTTTAAAATCTAATTAAGTTTTTAATTATTTTATTAGATGTTGACAGATTTAAGTATAAGGCGACATGCAAGACGATTCTGCATTACCACCTTGAAAATTTCAAACCCAGTTTTCTCGAAAACTAATGAACGAAATTTCTTGAAATTTAAACTGTGAATATAGGAGACACTACCGAAGAAGCTCCAACTCTTAGTTTTTCGAAATTCGAAAATTTGTTTTTGAGTCTAGAAATTTTGGAAAATTTTCAAACCCAGTTTTCTCGAAAACCACGTGTTAAAAAATTCTGAAAAATTTACTGTATATCTATTTTATGGTTCTCAAGAAGCGCCAACTTTTATTTTTTCAAAATTCAAAAATTTTTTTCAAAGTCGGTATTTTTGGAAAATTTTCAAACCCACTTTTCTCGAAAACCACGTGTTGAAAAATTCTAAAAAATTAACTGTATATCTATTTTATGGTTCTCAAGAAGCGCCAACTTTTATTTTTTCAAAATTCGAAAATTTTTTTCAAAGTCGGTATTTTTGGAAAATTTTCAAACCCACTTTTCTCGAAAACTACGTGTTGAAAAATTCTAAAAAATTAACTGTATATCTATTTTATGGTTCTCAAGAAGCGCCAACTTTTATTTTTTCAAAATTCAAAAATTTTTTTCAAAGTCGGTATTTTTGGAAAATTTTCAAACCCACTTTTCTCGAAAACCACGTGTTGAAAAATTCTGAAAAATTTACTGTATATCTATTTTATGGTTCTCAAGAAGCTCCAACTTTTATTTTTTCAAAATTCGACAAATTAAAAAAAAAAAAAATTTTGGAAAATTTTCAAACCTATTTTTCATGGTACAATGGTACAATGACTATTAAAAAACGTGCTAAAGTTGTTGATTCATTTAATAATCCATCAAGTAATGAATTTATATTTATGCTTAGTACATCAAATAAATCTATTATTTAAATAATATAACATTAAATAAAACGATCGTTTCAATAAACATTCAAATAAAATAAATAAATAAAATAATTATTTCAATAAAAAACTAAAATTTCAATAAACATTTAAATAATGTAACATTATAAATAAATAAAATAGATGAATAAAATTATCATTTCAATTAATACATTTGAGTAAAATAAATAAATAAAATAAACATTTAAATAAAAATAACATTACATAAAATAATTATTTAAATAGACATTAAAGGCTGTATCACAATTCTGCGACAAACGTGACGTCACATGAAGTAAACATATATATGTAAACTGTGTCTTTATCTGACAAGATAACCTTAAAGAAAAACGTCATTGGCTCTTGGCAATATTGTCAATATATATTATAATTTATTAATAAAACATTATTATTAAAAAATTCAACATATAAAAAATAGTAATAATATCAATAATAATAATAATAATAATAATATTAAAATTAATAATAATAGTAATAATAATGAAAAAGTTGACCTAGTTATTTGACGTATACTAAAATGATGAGCAAAAAAAGGTCAGTATTAAAATTTTAAGATTTTTTACAAAAAAATTTTTTTTATAATAATGTGCAAAATGCACAAATAAAATTTTCAATAAAATTGAAAAAAAAGTCAGTGAAATACTGACAATAAAATAAAATAAAATAATTGTCATTTGACAATTACAATAAATTGTTTTTTTTTTGTCAGTAAAATACTGACAATAAAAATAAATAAAATAATTGTCATTTGACAATTACAATAAATTGTTTTTTTTTTTGTCAGTAAAATACTGACAATAAAAATAAATAAAATAATTGTCATTTGACAATTACAATAAATTGTTTTTTTTTTTATAATAATAATAATTATAAAAATGTGCAAAATGCACAAATAAAATGTTCAATAAAATTGAAAAAACAGTCAGTAAAATACTGACAATAAAATAAAATAAAATAATTGTCATTTGATAATTACAATAAATTGTTTTTTTTTATAATAATAATAATAATTATAATAATGTGTAAAATGCACAAATAAAATTTAAAAAAAAAAACAGTCAGTAAAATACTGACTAAGTAATTATTACAATAAAATAATTGTAATTTAGTCATTATTGTAAATGCATTTTTTTTGTTATTATAATAATAAAATTATAATTTTAATAATATCGTCTGGAATGCTCAAATAAAATTTTTTAAATAAATTTTAAAATTTTCTCGGTAAACTACCGAAAAATAAATTCAAAAAATAGTCAAATCTATTTCTATGATATAATCATATTATTATAACAGTCTAACTGTGCGAAACGTACAAAAAAAATTATTAGACTTTAAATTACTATTACCGATCGGATAGATCTGTTTTACCGATCGAAGTATAGGTCTTTGGTGACGTCACCAGAGACCTATAGATGGAGCGCGCGGCAACCCGAGATAAGGCAGAATCGTCTTGCATTTCGCCATAACACGAGAGTGAGTTTTCTCTTAAAAATTATTCTTTTTATATTTTCTTAATTTCTAACATTTATGAATGGGACTAATAATTAGCCAATGGCCAGTTATTGTTCCCATGGTAGTCAGCATTATAAAATTATTATAAAATTATTTGTCTTGACTTTAACGGATGTAAAATATTTATTTACAACGTCTTTTTGAATAATTAAAATCGGTCAAAATTAAATGAAAAATTATAAAAATGTTAAAATAAAAATAATATAATTTTTAAATAAAATAAATAACTAAATTATCGCGTTACATCCGGTAAATTCCAATCTTAAAAATTAATGGTTAAAATTTGAAAAGAAACGTAATCGCAAATGCGAATACGTAACACTACATATAACAAATTGTTAAATAAATATGGAAATTGACAATAACAATGTTGAAGAAGCAGCTGCAGCAGCAGCTGAAGCAGCAAGTGAAATATTGATGGATTTTGTATTCGAGGTTTGTTAAAAAAACAAAAATGAAAATAACTCAGATGACAGTTCTCTTTAAAACTTTTTAAAATTCACAACAGTTTTAAAATATTTTTTATTTCTTTGTGAGTTAATACTGAAGGTCATAATTATTTACAGGATGTAATTCTTAATGATAATTCAAGTGCTTTTGATGACTCTGATGATTGGAGTGAAGATGAAGATGATTTTAATTTTGATGATGATGATAATGAAGTCGAAAGTGACTTTAAAATGTTTCATCATCATATAATCCGACAGTATTTTCAAAAATGGAACCAAAACGATTAAAATATTCAAAATCAAATCTAGCAGCACCACTGTCTTTATTATGCGACATATTGTATTTTTTTTTAACATATTTGTCTTTAAGCTTTTGAAATTTATTACGACATTGAACTTCAGTATAAGGAAAATCTTTTTCTTTCATTTTATTTGAAATAGACATCCAAACTTTATCATTGGTGTACTTAGTAGAAATCATAACTTCTTGATGGTCTTCAAAATTAGCAATTAAGGCCATTAACTGCATCTTTTGTCCATCTACCATTTGATTTATTTTTAATCAATAATAAATAGAATTTATCATCACCAATATAGTCAAAATTTTTATCATTTTCTTCATCACTTGATGAACTTAAATAATGGATATTTTTTCTTTATACATATTATTAACATCTATTCCAGATCTACATGATAAGTCAAGTTTTTTATTTAGTGATTCACTTGCTCCTTCTGTTTGCTTGACAGCTAATAATTTTACATTTTGTCTTTGAAGAGTATAATTTTCAGCTGTGGTTGTTGCTATTGTTGTTGTTGGTAGTGATGGTATTGTTGCTGTTTTTGTTTCCAACTTATTATTATTTGTTTTTTTTTCTTGGTAGATTTGGAAATGAGATTTAAAAAAAAAATGTTTTGTGAAATATGATTTTTAGGTTGGCTACTTACTTGTCATGTTTACTAAAGGTAAATATCCATTGTCATTAACGACATTTCCATCAATATCATTCAATAAATATATTGTGTATCGACAGAAATTATTTTCTCCATTTTTGTAATTATATTGCTTATTATTTAATTAGTATGTGTAATCATTTTGATAAGGTGGTCCAAGATTCAGAACACAACAAACAACAAGATCAGCCATTCAAATAAAAAACTTGTTGAAACTTGTATTGGCATTGTATGGACTTTATATTTATGTAACTAATTAGTTTTATAGAGTTTTAGATTTATTAGGTTTTCGTTCTGATGGCCGAGACCCAGGCTTTCAGCCTGCTATCGAACGCTGCCTTCATAATAGTATTTAATATTGCAGCAAAGTCTTAGCCTAATGATGTGATGTGAAAGCGTTTATACTACTTGATAGTATAGTATTCAATATTCAGCATAGCCAATGCTTAATGGTTTGAAGGGGCTTGAAAAACCTATTTACTGCTGAATAAGGATTGAATATATATAAATTTCAAAATAATAGCATTCATTATTGTAACGATTGTTGTAACAAATTATTATCAAGAGGCACGGTAGTGCGTCTCGTCAAGTTTAAGAAAAAAAAGAGAGACGACGCAAGATAACTACCGTGCCTATATATTGTAACGAAATATACGCGTTTGCCTTATATTTTGTTATATTTATTTCCCTTCTTCTTCTTTTGGTGAAGAAGAAAGAGGAGGAGAAGGTAGCAAGTATGCTACGGAGTTACGAGCAGCCAGCTGGCAGCAAGTAACTCAGCTCGGTTTTAGGTGAGCTCGGGAGGACACTCTCTCTTTCACCAAACACTGGCTCAGAATTAACCTTGGAAGTCTCAGGCGGGTATCCCCTGATCTGTTTTGGCTGACTCAAATAAAATATAGCCTCCCTTTGAATATATATATGTAAAATATACATTACCCTGGACAATTATTCACCAGTTCATACTTGGTGTGAGGATAATTGTCTAGGATTTACTATCAATATTTAATTAATAGTTTGTAAGAAATATGGCCAGAATTAGTAAACAAGATCGGTGGACACGCCCCGATATGTTGGTGGTACCAATTCTGTCATGTTCATTTTGTTTATTATTATATTATTTTTGTAAAGTTAATTTAGTTGTTTAATTCAATAAATATTATTTAATACTTCAAATTATTGAAGTCTTATAAGTCGTTTATTTAATTTATATTATTAGTTATATTATTGGTCTTTAACTTTCTACCAATACCAGCACACTGAGCACTGGGTAAATGCCTCGTAGGTCTTACGCGTGGATTGTTCTGTTTGCATACTGATATTAAAAGCCATTTTATGGACGTTTTCGTCCTGTTGTTTAAACATTTTTAATTGACGTTAATTTGGCGTCGTAGAATGAATTAACCATTATTTTAGAGGGCCTCTAATATCACCCATTATTTATGTAAGCAATTTTACTGATTATTTTAGTATTTGGTTAATCGAGAGTTTATTCGTAATATTAAAAATAGATTTTAACTCTCGTACCGAGTAAGGTCCGGGAAGGTAGCTGATGTTTTATTGTGGTTGAAGTTTTATTGTGTTATTCTGAAGATTAGCTAAAAGGTAAGTCATTTCTGTAAAATAATTTTTTCCTTTCAGCCATCTTGTATGTAACATTTATTCCACGTGAACCTACTGTTGGGTTCTCTGAAAAAACGATTAGGATAAATTAAAAAGCATGAAAAACGTGCGAAAATCCGTGTTTTTAAGGTTGTTTTCCAAAACCAAGGTAGAATGAATATTTGTGTTCAAAAACGCTAAATACCGTAACGCTATATTTTATGTCCGGGTCCCCAAGATTTTTGTGCTGCCACTGATTGTAATATTGACTACTGTAGTATTAGTGTATATACTAATATACACTAATACTATGCTAGTACTCAAAATTTACATCGTGAAAGCCGAAAAAATTTTACATATAAACTCATCCTGAATTTTTTTTGTTTTTATAAAAAACCGAAAAAAATTATTGAAAAAAACCAAATTTCAAATTGTGATGAAATTCTTCATACAATGGAGGTCAAAATAAAGGGGAGAAAAATCTAAAAAAACTTTACACGGCAAATCTTTCCAAGGTCTACAAGCCTATGATAGTTAAAAATTGTTCTGAGGATAGGTCACCTAAATCGACGTCCATAATTGGTGTTTTTGCTCATATATATAAAATATTATTAGTGAAATACTCCACGTATTTTATCTATCTTTCCCCCTGATTACCTTTTGTTTTTTTTTAATAAAAGTATTAAAAGTATTACCTTATATGGGCATTACCTTTATTTTTTCCCCCGTGTAGTCACAAATTTGTATGTAGATATACTACGTAGGTATATATCCTATACGTGTGTGTTCTCTATACCAGTTGCAGACTCTCCAAAGGTAGCCAAATGCCTCATCACTCTGATACTGTGTGAAATGACACTAGGGCTTATGCTTTTTTCTGGTGGGTATCTCGGCTCGCAAACGTCCGCACTATATTGCACGTGAGAGTTGGTAACTTGGGATTAAACCTGTATAATCACCAAGGCTAATTGTCACGGGACCCACTATTTTCTCTTGTTAATCAAAGTGATAAAGATATCAATGTTGAATATATATATAAGAATCTGAATTAAGAGGAACGGAGTGAATACGGCAGAGGGATAAGCTCGGCATGGCGCAATTACCATACTGCAAACTGCCTAGGTTGTCACTTTAGGATTCGTCCAACCGGCGGGAGGAGCTCCCCTTTTCTATTTAAAACTTTTTGGTATTCCTCAGGCTCTTTTTCCGGACCCGAACTCAGTGCGAATTCATTTTAACGGAATACACGTAAAATATAATCGTATGCGAAAAATGAATGTAAAAACTAAATTACTACAAACACTGGAAGCTCGCGATAATGGTATACTAGCAATTATTATACCATAGCGAGCAGGCCAAGTGCCCGATGCTAGTTCCGTTTCAATATATACACTTTCTTAACCATATACACCTTTCTCGGACGGGCAAGAAAACCATATCGTGCGATGCACCAGGAGCGGGGGGGAGAAGAGAGGGAGATGAGACAAGGAAACTGTGCAGCGTACGTTAAATTCAAATTAAATAAAAGATTTTTGAGTCACTGACTCCGACCAAATTTTTCAAAAAAACCAAACAACCATGAAAGAGTCGATTAATTTAAATTTGAGTTAAAATAGGCCCCGTGGATCTCCGATTAACGATTTGATCAGACCTTTGACACGTTCAAGGGCAACGAGGGATAGTATGATGAATCGCCTAGCGAGGAAACATTATCCCGTTCGAGTTCTGCCTCGTGCGTCTCTGCTGCCTGAGGTGCGTCTTCGCCCCCTCTCAGCTATGGCAACACACTCATCAAGGTTGCCTGCCCCAACCCTCTCGCATGGGGCAGTCATTAATAAAGAAGGTAGGGTCATATTAGATAGGATTAGGAATAATATCGCGCCACGTGCAGTGACCTCTCTTAAAAGTTTTCAGATTCGCTCTTCTGGATCAACAGCTCCAAAAACACCTTCTGGTCTGCATTCCAGAAGAAGGAAATTCACAGACGTAAGGATAATGCAGTTAAACATGGCCAAGTCGACAGTGGTGACTGGTGAAGTTCGGAAATTGGCTGCCGCGAAACGTGTTGATATTCTGCTATTGCAAGAACCACCTGTCTTGACACGTCAAGGCAAACAATTTATTCCAGGTCTCGGTAGTTCCAATGCCATTTTTGCTGATTTCAGGAATTTTCCATGGGCTGCAGTTGTCATTTCTAACCCATTCTTTACAGGTATCCAGATAGCAGAGCTCAGCGACTCACACTGTTCCTGTGTTAAGGTACAGACACCTAGCTTCTCTTTCTACGCCGTATCCGTGTACTTCCAATGTAGGGATAAAGGCAAGGAAAGAAAGAAGCATCTCGAACAGAAAGTCTTGATAGGACTGGATTCAAATTCGCATTCTCCTCTGTGGGGCGGTATTGAAACCGACAAAGAGGGAGAGATGCTTGAAAATCTTATTGCAGAGCATAGGCTCTCACTTGTCAATGATATTGTTCAAGGCCCTACGTATTCCAATGCCAGGGGATCGTCATTTATCGGCGTGACCCTAGCAACATCGGGACTTGAACAAAGGGTCAATGACTGGAAGCTAAGGCCAACTTGGACGACAAGTGACCACACAGCTATAGATATAAGAATTGGAGTACCCAAAGTATATCGAGGTAGCTGCGTTTTCCGCACAAGGTTCGACACTCGTCGGGCTGACTGGGAATAATTCAGCAGCACACTTCGGGAGCTTTCAAACTCTCAACTTGGGGTTATCTCACTTGACTCCCCCGCTCGCGTTGAAGAAATGGCAATGGCAATCACAGAGTGCTCATTAAGGCCTGTGAAAAGTCAAGGACCGTCGGCGTCGTATACGCAAAAAGAATCCGTGGCAGAACGAGGATCTTGAAGCGCAAAAGCAATCCTTATGCAGTTTGCGTCGCGAGACTTGTAAAGATAGGAATAGTGTAGAATCAAAATTAACTTATAGAAAGGCATTATAGGCAAATATAGAGACGCGACGAGACTTGCCCGCATTCAAAGCTGGAGAGACTTTACATCTTCAGTCGGGAACGAAAACCCCTTTGGGTGGGTATATAAGAACTGCGCGGGGAAAATCTCTGTCAACAGTGCAATGCATACCCTCCGTCAGGGTAATGCCGAAACAAAAACAATGTTAGAAACCGCCAAACATCTTTTAGATACACACGTCCCAGATGACGATGTGGAAGTAGAGTCACCGGAACAACGCGCCTTTGAGAAGAGTGTTAAAATTGCACCAGAGACAGAGGACGCTCTGAAATATAATATGTTAGATGTCGCAATAGCGATTTTATCTCTCAGTTGAGGTGTTTAAAAAGGCGACCCCAATTCTAGGCGAAATTGTACGATTCCACAATGTCTGCGTTGAATTTGTTCTCTTTCCGGACGCGCTTTAGGAAGGTTTCCTCAGAACCTTCCTTAGAGGAAACGGAAAAGACCCTAACGATGCTAAATCATACAGGTCTATCTGTTTGCTATGTGTAATAGGTAAAGTATTCGAAAGGTTATCAATTACCTAGCTCCAAACAAATGCGCTTTCCCCAGAAAATTTTTCTGAACGGCAATATGGATTTATGATCGGGAGATCCACCGACGACGCAATCGTTGAATTACGCCGAATGGTAGATAACAGTATCAATAAATATACTGCCGTAGTATTATACGATATTTCAGGAGCTTTCGATAACGTATGGTGGCCCTTAATCTTCGACGG
This sequence comes from Lysiphlebus fabarum, assembly GCA_011426435.1. Taxonomy (NCBI): domain Eukaryota; kingdom Metazoa; phylum Arthropoda; class Insecta; order Hymenoptera; family Braconidae; genus Lysiphlebus; species Lysiphlebus fabarum. Next base: position 15,532 of record WSYQ01001351.1, read on the forward strand.
GCTACATAGAAACGGATGTCCTAAGAATATATACAAGGTAATCCTCAATTACTTTGTGAATCGTAGGGTCAAAATAGAATGGGGAACACAGATAATCAGTAAGACCGCCACAAAGGGATGCCCCCAAGGGTCAGTAGCAGGGCCATCATTCTGGGATCTTGTAGTGCAATACCTAAAGTGAAGGAAGTCAGGAAGCGTGGTCGCCACCCTAAAGCTACCATTGGCCCAGAGACCCAAGCTGACTACACCAGTGAGGCTGATGGGTCAGACCGACGTCTACGTCCCCGAAATAAAAATTTACCTCCAGTTAATATTTTCGTAACCGAACCTTTCCCTGATCAGAGTGATAAACATGGCAACGAATTACCAGATGAATCGGCTCAGTCTTCAATAATAGACTTGAAAGCTTTCTTCGGTAATAATGATCGTCACACCATGCCTCCACCGAAGCAGAAAGTACCAAAGCGTTTAACCATACCAAAGCCTAAGGCTATACCTCTTGGTACTAATTATTAATCGAGCAACCAGCAATTATCAACTGAAATGCCTGAAACTCATGCGAAACATCGCGTGACTGGTTTTAAGGCAAACTGCTATCAATGCGTCCAAGAACGTATTTTTCCAGATACCCTCACTCAACAAACAGAAACCTGGTTACGTCAAAACCTAGTAAATTCATCGCGTTTAGGTGGTCAATTACCCATGAACGATAAAAAAAATGCTACCAACCGTGTGCCCAGACCAATTCCTCAAATTCAGACTAGTTGGGAATATACACATCCAGGAGGACAATTTCCCTTGAATGCCCCAAATGAATCCGTGAGAGCATACATTTCTTGTATGCGAGGTCTATCCCAACGTACCGAACCACTCTGGTCCGGAGCTGAACAAGTACATTATACGATTCGTAACATGCCTTCACATTTCCAGAGACAAATCTCTGCACGGCATTTTCCAACTATGTGGGAAGTTAAACTCGAGGCAGTACGCCAAGAGAAGATATCCCAGTCGGCCCAGATTCGACGAATACCACCACGACCTGACCAATCATTATGCCCTAGCTTTGCTTTTTCTGGTTCTCGTTCTAGTTGGACAACAAATAACCACTCTGGTAACATCTGTTCATGAGTAGAAGAGGAAGAACCAGAAGTAAGTTTCGAAGAAGCAAACTCCACCCTTGTAGCTACTATTCTAAAGATAGTCAAAGAAGCTTTACGTACCCAGAGTAAAGATTTTCCACCTCGTAAGTCATCAACTTCTAAACATGTACATTTCAATGATGATTCTAGACAATCTTGCTCTTACCAAGATTTTCATGAATCAACACCTTCTCATTTACCCCCCGTGGAGGTTGTCTCGAGTGCAATGTTGTAGAATGTTGGAATTGCAAACAAACTGGTCATTTATTTAGAAATTGCTCAGAACCCAAAGAACGTTCCTGTTACCGTTGTAAAAGGCCGGATGTGATATTAGTCAACTCCCCTTTTGCAATTCGGAAAATGCCAACGGGAGCCCATAAACCCAATGTTTCTCCCCCAAAGCCAAAACAACCCGAGCCAGTCCTTTCACCCAAAATTGGCATTAAAACCGAACAAATTCCATCAAGAACTGAACCCCAACCCATGGTCGAAATAAAATAATAAACCAAAGTTAACCCCGCTAGATAATAAACTGGCATTATCTAAACCATTAGCTTTTCATCTTGACTTCACAGTAGGACTTGTGATTATCCGAGCTCTACTAGACTCTGGAGCTAATCGTTCCTTCGCTGAACCTGAAGTCACACAGATTTTAGCTCAGTCAGGCTTGAAACAACATGATATTCCACCCAGACAATTCGTGACCGCTGATGGGCAGGTGGTTACTATTGACCGAGCATTGGTATTAACACCAGAAGTTGACGTGGGAGGTAAAACCACAACCATGAATGCTTTAATCTTACCCTTGTTGTCCGAAAATTTCATGCTGGGAATGGACTTTCTTTTGACAATCGTACCTGGTTTTATCGTGATATACCTGATCAAACTTACTGATTCATACCTGTTGATAATGTTGTCCAGTTTCTCCAAATCAATGGACTCAAAACTTTGGATCCCTCCAAGGAGCAGCGGTTGGAGCAACTCCTACAGGAGAAATTGCCCCCACCTCCTGAGAGTAGAACACCATACCCCAGAACCCGCTTGACGGTTTATCACATTGACATTGGTGGTAACTCACCAGTCAGACAAGAAAAACACACTCTGGACATGGTCTGAATTCCAAAAAGCAAGCTTTCAGGAATCAAAAGTTAAATTGACAACAGCTCCAACCCTTGCTCGCCCTGATTTCAACGTTCTTTTCACCCTCCAAACTGATGCAAGTAGTGTTGGTTTAAGAGCGCTATTGTCGCAAGTACTTGACAGAAAAGAACGAGCCATTGCATATGCCAGTCGAACAATGACTGAAATTGAATAACGCTATTTAGTTACCGAACAAGAATGTTTGGCAATGATTTGGGCCATTCCCAAGCTCCGCTGTTACCTGGAAGGTTACTCTTTCACGGTGATAACAGATCACAGCAGTCTTCGCTGGTTAAATAACTTGAGAAACTCCACCTGTCGACTAGCTTAATGGTCACTAGAGCTGATGCAATACGATTATACGATTGTGCACCGCAAAGGAGCCCTTCACCAAATGCATCGTCTCGAATTTCCGAGACCATAACACCAGTTATGAGTATTGCAGATAATAACGACGTATGGTACCGTAAGAAATATAACAAGGTCCAAAATTCCCCAGACTGCTTTCCAGACTGGAAGATCATTGACGGCCAATTATATCACCACCACCGTTTATCATTCGTCACCTCCAAAATCCCTGATCTAACAGCTTGGAAATTGGTTATGCCTCGTCGTTATCGGATACAGGTAATACTGAAATGTCATAATCCCCCACATTCCGGTAACCTAGGTATTGATAAAACTTACCGACGGATCACCACTCTCTACTTCTGGCTAAATATTTTACGTGAGGTTGCTGATGTAGTTCGTCGTTGCGACATCTGTCAACGAACCAAACTAGAACCTAATAAATCTTACGGACTAATGGGTAAATGAATTGTTCAAGAGCCTTGGGCAGTCCTGGCTGCAGATATAGTAGGCCCATTAGCTAGATCTCGTATCGGATTAGCCTACTTATTGGTGATGCAAGACTAAATGACCAAATTCATCGAATTGGTACCATTGCGTCAAGCTACCGGTAGAATAATTCGGGAGAAACTTGAGAATTTAATCATATTCCGTTATGGTGCTCCTCGTATTCTCATTACGGATAACGGTACCGAGTTTGTGAACAAGGAAATAAAAGCTCTAGCAACTTGGGCTGGCATCAACCTCCAACAAACACCCCCATATCACCCTCAAGCCAATCCTGTGGAGCGTGTTAACCGTAGTCTCAAAACAATGCTACGTGCCTTCCTGGACGGTAACCATCGAAAATAGGATAAATACTTACGCTGGATCAAATACTTAATCCTGTAGTGGAGAAGCAGGTTGAAAACGATCAACCAGAAATCAACCCAACTTTGGAGGCACCACCTGTTCTTCCAACATTACCTGTTGGTTTCGAGTCAGACGTGATTGATTGTGGTCTGGGTAAGGAGTCAGAATAGGAGAAACTACTTTTGGCCGACTTTCCTACCACTGGGAGATTGTTGAATTTTATCGATCTCGACGACAACCTCAGTGATGTAGAACCACCAATCACGTCACGACTTAGGAGTGCCAGCAAAAGCAAATCTACATAATCCTTATCTGAACAGGTACCTGATCCTTTGGCTAGTGAGACTATGGTAGTCGACCCATCTCCACCGACTAAGGTACACATGATATCATTGGAGATGGACCGACTTGCTAAGGTCATCTAGGGTCAGTTGTTGGTAAGCCAACCTCCACCCAAGAAGGTCACCAAGCCCAAAGTGAGAAAATGGAAACCTAAGTCTAAGACCACCGATTCAGACCTGGTGCCTTCGAAATCAAAACAACAAAAATTGATAAGTTGTGTGGTGTTCGTTCCAAGAGTGGATCAAGTTGTGAAATCTGTTGATGGTCAACTTTCTCTCGAAGAATCCCCCACACAAGCACCAAAACTTGTCCCTGTGGTCGTACCAAACAAAAAAAAATGCAGACTACGCTGTTTTATCTGTAAGAGCAGGAAACACCAGCTCTAGACCTGCCCAGATCGTGTTAGGAAACCAGTATCTGCTCGAGTAACAGCAACTGTCACCAACCACCGTGATGTCCGACAACCAAATCACCAGCTACATCAATCACCCCCATCATCGGAACGTGGTCATACATCAACAAGATCAACTGGACATGGCAAAACAACACCACGACCATCACAGCAACTCGCAATAACAGACATGAAATTGCTACTGAAGCAGGTTACTGGACGTGAACGACTTTAGGAGGTAGTGAAGTAGATGACCTCTGCAAGGACCCAAATTGTTTATGGCGTAATCCAAATTACGCTGGACCTGCCCCAGGAGACCTTCTACCTTGTCGTTCTACGAACTGTGGCTTCAAACGCAACTAGTTGTAGGACTAACGACAACAAAAAAAAAAAAAAAAAAAACAATTAAGGTAGGAGTTGTAACGAGATATACTCGTTTGCCTTATATTTCGTTATATTTATTTCCCTTCTTCTTCTTTTGGTAAAAAGGAAAGAGGAGAAGGTAGCAAGTATGCTACGGAGTTACGAGCAGCCAGCTGGCAGCAAGTAACTCAGATCGGTTTTAGGTGAGCTCGGGAGAACACTCTCTCTTGCACCGAATACTGGCTCAGAGTTAACCTTGGCAGTCTCAGGTGGGTATCCTCTGATCTGTTTTGGCTGACTCAAATAAAATATAGCCCCCCTATGAATATATATATGTAAAATATATATTACCCTGGACAATTATTCACCCAGTTCATACTTGGTGTGAGGATAATTGTCTAGAATTTATTATCAATATTTAATTAATAGTTTGTAAGAAATATGGCCAAAATTAGTAACTAAGATCGGTGGACATGCCCTGATATGTTGGTGATACCAATTCTGTCATATTCATTTTGTTTACTATTATATTATTTTCATAAAGTTAATTTAGTTGTTTAATTCAATAAATATTATTTATTACTTTAAATTATTGAAGTCTTATTTGTCGTTTATTTAATTTAGTTTATATTATTGGTCTTTAACCTTCTACCAATACCAGCACACTGAGCACCGGGTAAATGCCTCGTAGGTCTTACGCGTGGATTGTTCTGTTTGCATACTGATATTAGAAGCTATTTTATGGACGTTCTCGTCCTGTTGTTTAAACATTTTTAATTGACCTTTTGTTAATTTGGCGTCGTGGAATGAATTAATCATTATTTTAGAGGGCCTCTAATATCACCCATTATTTATGTAAGCTATTTTACTGATCATTTTAGTATTTGGTTAATCGAGAGTTTATTCGTAATATCAAAAATAGATTTCAACTCTCGTATCGAGTAAGGTCCGAGAAGGTAGCTGATCTTTTATTATTTAAATAAAATGTCATGCTACAATATACACGAGATTGAGGTAACCTCTTCACTTCTCAAATTTATATTCTCATTTATTTTATTATTATGATCAAAAAAAAAATATTCAGCTTTTTTATTAACCAATAAATCGATTCTGAACTTTTTAATAAAAAAAAAAAAAAATACTCTTTTTAAAAACTCAAATTCAACTCCGGAAATTTGCTTTTTTGATGAACAAAATCGAAATATATCTCAAAGTCAACAACCATTATAAACCAAAAATTTAGAATCTAGCAAGATAATGGCGAATAGTGTAAAAAAACTTTATTATGGTTACGCAAGTAATAGTATTCAACATTGCAGTGACAGTTTAGAAACCTCCTAATAATTACGCTTCCATTATACTACACTTCAATCAAAATATGACCTAAAAGAAGAATGGATACAATCGTTTTGTCATTATCCAATAAATTAATATTAAACATTTTAATAAAAAAAAACTTTTTTTTCGATGCATACTTTCTTTTTAAAATTAAAATAATAGAAATTTTAAAATAATTTTGGAAGTTTTTTGTGTTTTTGTCGGAATGTCTTAGATGTCCAGAGCAGTCTGACCATCATTATAAACCATAATTGATTCTGAATTTACCAAGATTATGCTGAATAGTGTAAAAAACTTTATTATGGATACGCAAGGCACTACCGTTTTAAAACATAGTATTCCACATTGCATTGACAGTTCAGAAACCTTTCAATATTTACGTTCCAATTATTTTGAATATAACCGACACCAAAAAAGAATATAACTGAATATAAAATTGAATAAAAGAATATAAGACTAGAATACTTATACAAGAGGACGAACTCTCCTCAAAAAACCGTATTGCTATATGGTCGCCACTTAAACGAGGGGCGCCATGGTATTCCGGTAACGTGCACAATTCGTACCACTTTATTCTACAATGCGCAATAGAAACAATACTCATTATTCAAATATTTACTCTTTAAAAAATTATTTATCAGGGTACATCCTTCTTTCTAGCTATTTGTTTATACTACATGCATCAAATTTAGATAAATTTTTTTTTTAAGTAAAAAATGCTTATAAAAAAAGACAACTACTTGTTCAGTTATTATTTAAAAAATAATTTTATCAATTGCAATTTTTTTCTTAACGATTTGTTAATTATAAATGCATGTAATAAACTACATAAAATTTTTTTTTTCAATAACCAAATGCCTAAGAAAAAAAAAAAATGTACTAGAAATTTAGAAAAAATATGTTTATTTACGTTGATAATAAAATAAAATTTAAATTCCATATTGTCAATTTTTTCAAATAATATTGTTAATAGTTTGAATCTAGTTAGACAATAGTGAATAAAAAATAAAAAACTTTATAGCTACGCAAGGTTGTTCTAAAACATAGTATTCAACATTGCATCGACAGCTCAGAAATCTCCTAATATTTACGTTCTAATGAAAATATAACCGAGATCAAAAAAAATATAAGAGATGATATTTTTGTTACAAAACTCAGTATTCAATATCGCATTGACAGCTTAAAGACCGTGCGTGCGCCATATTTTGTTGGCAAAATAATATTCAAAATCCAGCAAGATAATGGTGAATAGTGTAAAAAAACTTTATTATGGTTACGCAAGGAACTACTGTTCTAAAACATAGTATTCAACATCGCATTGTCAGCTTGAAAATTTCTCAATCAAGAGGCACGGTAGTGCCTCACGTCAAGTATGAGAAAAAAAGAGAGAGAAAAAAAGAAAGATAACTACCGTGCCTATATATATACACGAGATAAAGGTAACCTCTTTACCTGTCAAACTATACGCATTAATTTAAATATGATTAAGACCAGATAAAAGTATTCTGCTCTTTCATTATCCAAAAAATCGATATCAAACTTTTTGATAAAAAAAAAAAAAAACAGATTTTTTAGATGTATACTTTTTTTAAAAAGTTAAAATCAATTTCAGAATATTGCGTTTTCGATGAAATTATCTTCCAACTCCAGAGCAATCTGACAACATTATAAAAGAAAATTTAGCGAGATAATGGTAGTTGGTGTGGAAAAACCTTTATTTACATAGTAATATGGTATTTAATATCGCATCAAGGGTTCAAAGATGGTGCGCGCGCCATATGTTGTAGTATTCAATATTGCAGCATAGTCAATGCCTAACGGTTTGAAGGGCCTTGTAATACCCATTTACTGCTGAATAAAAATTAATTATATTTTTATTTATAAATTTCTGAAATCTAGTATCAATCCATTCTCGCAACGATTTATTATTTCTTTATTATTATTAAATTACAGCATTTACTGCCGAAACAGTATTTTTGGTATAATTTGAAATCTTTGTTTATAATTGATAGAGCGATAATTTCTTTGCATTAAAGTTTACTTGAAAGGTTCCCGAAGATAAATGGTATAGAAGTATTCAATATTGCATTTATCATCCTCCCATAAGTTGATATCAAACTTTTCAATAAAACTTTAATGAATTCGATGTATATTTTTGTTTTAAAACTCAGTATTCAACATCGCATTGAAAGCTTAAAGAGAGTGCGTGCGCCATATGTGGTTGTTAAAATAAAATTCGAAATTAAGCAAGATAATAGTGAATTGTGTAAAAAAACTTTATTATAGTTATCATTTAAAAAATTAGTATTCAACATCGCATTAAAAGCTCAAAAACCTTTCATTTTGTACGCTTCAATTGAAATATGACCAAGATCAGATAAAAATATTTTGTTCTCTTATCGTCCCTAATGATATCAAACTTTTTGATAAAAGAAAAATACATATTTTTTTTATGTATAATTCTGGGCATTGCATTGGGCATCGAAGTCAAAAAATCATTTATTATTATAAACTTTGAAAACTTGACACTAATGGATGTACGATTAAATGGTCTACCCCACATTAACGATATTGTATTAAGTTTTTTAACGAAACTTGTGATTTCATTTCTTTTATTTCATTTTTTTTAATTTGTGTTATTTTCTTCAAAAGTTTTCATTCAGAATCTAGTAAGAAAATTAGTTCTTCTAGTATTGTAAAATGTATTGTTAAATTTTTTTATTAAAATCCCAATACCGATTTCTACATTGCGGTAGTTTGTAGACGAAATAAAAAGATAACTTCAATCTAGTCAATGCGAGTCGACCATGTTAATAGATCAAAAGTTTTTAATTATACTTGAGAGAGACCCAAAATAGATAATTTGAAAAAAAAATTTTTTATAATTTCAATGGTTAATTTTTTTCGTTAAACAGTATAAGAAAAATATAAATTGTAACGTATGTAGAATTAACAAAAACAGAAAATGAGATGGCGTATCCATCGACACAATAAGGGAAAGTATTTTCAATTTTGTTAGTTGATTGGTATATTTATATTAATGGTATGATATGGTATATTTATAAAAACGATTTTTCTTTTCTTTAGTAATATAAATAATAAATCGATTCGTATGAAAACGTGAGTATGTATTTCCAATTATTTAACCAAATACGTTGTACATCTGTCTCTCTTGCCATTAGACATTTAAAAAATGTATTCCAAATTATCAATTAATAACTTTTAAATGATCTATTAGCTAAGGGAAATGATGCTAGAATTATTGTGTAACGAGAATTGGCATTTGTCGTGCTACCGGTAATTATTATTTATAATAATTACGATCCGTAGATGCTTATCGGCCGATACACATGGGAAATAGGGTTGGCTTGAAGATAAGTAATACAGTTAGATTGCGAACTGATCCAGTAGCTCCATCTGCAGACCATTGTGTCCGTGTGGACCAGTAATACCAATTTTCCGAATTTTATAAATTCTTTTTCTCTTTCTCACACACACACACACACACACACAAACATGCGTGTGCATCGATGCGACTAAAAAACTATTCATATTTTTTAAATAAATAGTATTGACGATTGTATAGACACTTTATCTTTTTTCTATTTTCTTTTAGTACTGCTGCAACAATAAAAATGATATGTAGAAAAAAAGTTATAAAAATAATAAATATTTATTATTTAAAAAAAAAATTATCAAAAAATAATGACCAATTTCTCAATTTTACCCTAAACTATTCAGAATTAGAAAAAAATTGATTTATTATATTACCTAATTCGATATTATGTATTTTCTTATTGCAAATAATCGAAGATTTTTACACAAAAAGATGTGATATCACAACAAATATATAAACAGAGTTTTTTTTACAAAAAAAAGCGTCAAGTATTCGAAATGTGATATAACTTATTTTGCTCTCAATTAATTTTTCATATACATATACAATCAGATATGATACTAGAAAAACCAAAGAAGAAAATTCTTTTTTAATTTATGTAAGTCTTAATTATTAGAAAAAAAAAAAAAAATTACACTTGACCCCGCGTAGTTCTTTCAAAATTCAAAGTTAGATTTTAAGCCAACACTATTCAATCTTATATAATTATAGCGGGGTCAAGTGTAATTTTTTTTTTTTTTTTTCTGACAATTAAGACTTATATAAATAAAAAAAGAATTTTCTTCTTTGGTTTTTCGGGTATCATATCTGATTGTATATGTATATGAAAAATTAATTAAGAGCAAAATAAGTTATATCACATTTCGAATACTTGACGCTTCTTTTTGTAAAAAAAACTCTTTCTTTTTTTGTTGTGATATCCTATTCTATAAATTTAATATTTGGATGTTACACACAGTAAAGCACGAATAAATGAGTTTCAGTTAAAGTATGCTAAACAAAATAACAGAGATCAAGCGTCGGAAAAAAAGGGAAACGTACTCAATTTGATAGACTAATCAGTTTATTTAGTAAGAATTCTGATCTAAAACTTCAATAATAAGGGTTCAATTTCTTTAGATAATACCTCTTTGAATTTTTTAAATTTTATGAATTAAAACACTATCGTTGAAAAAAATTGTACGTGTGAGAACCATTCACATTCTCACCAATTCGTTTGGCTGCCCGAAAATATAAAGTGACTAGAATATATGTAAAATTAAAGATTTTACTGAATATGACTGAACGAAAAGATTGCCATAGAGCACGTATGCGCACGATCCCATCCGGAGCAGTCGTGGCTGAGTAACATCTATTATTCGGTACATGGGCGAATGGTGTGACAGAATCGAGGGTGCTATGCGGGAAAAAGTAGTCGAGTGGCAAATTGTCCGCCATTTTAACCACTTCACTTGATCTTTATCTCTTTCTCAAGCTTACCCGTTTTCTTATTCTTTTTGAAGCTTCTCTCTTTGTTATCCATGCGCAAAAATACTGATTGAGCCGTCTTTGAGTCTTGTTTTGCATCCCGTAATTGTATTCCACCTCAACGTTTCTCAAGTGTCCTAATCTCTCGTTTTTTCAAATAACTTTTGGGATCATTTATGTGCTTTTCTGTGATATCAGTTCATCAACTTTCAGCTTTTCAAATCGAATGAATTTAATTTTATTTCGATGAACTGTAATTTTATTTGTTTTTATATATATTTATTCTATCAATACTTTTGATTAAGTCCAAAAAATACTATTTGCATGATAAAGCTAAATTTATTAAAAACTATTGAGTGAAAAAATAATTAAAGTGAAAGATATCATAGAAACAAATATCAATTCACAGATGTTAATTACGATAAAAAAGTAACTGTAAGGTTAATTCGCTGACAATAGTTATGACACAAATTTCAGAAGCTGTTAGAATGTCCAATCCACATACATTTGAACTTAATTATATACATCATATATGAAATTTCAAAAGATGACCATAATTGAAGACATTAAGATCGTTAGCTATTATAGTCCGCTAACACTTATGTACCACAATTTGAAATATCTCGAGCAATTTCGTTTAAGTATAATTTTTAATTTTATTTTATATGCTGACCAGTAAAAAATATTGTTAACTTTCGATAAAATGTATCATAAATCATATTCTTAATCGCTCACAGTAAGCTATGTCATATAAAGTGAGCTCTAATAATTTCATATAAAAAAACTTGGAATATATTTTGACCGGATACAATTGTATTTAGAAAACTCGTCAAACATAATTATTCCGCTGAAGATACTTTTCGAGCGATATTCAAAAAGTATTTCTAATAGCGCTGAGGGATACTCTATTACGACTACTGTTCAAAAAAATCATTTGATCGATTGCATTCGTCTTTCTAGTCATTTGTTAATTATAAATGTATTGAAAATTATCTATTTCTAGGTCACTTGCGGGTCAACTTCACATAGCTGTTGAAATCGAAATAAATGTTTTTTTCATTTATTATCTTTTTTATTTTATTGATTAAGGTCACATACCCAGTTGTTGAACGGCGCCCAGTTTCTGAACGATAATGTCTATTTGTTACAATTACTAATTATTGTTTACTCTATCATAAAAAAAAAAATTTTATATGAAAGAATAACTTTTCATTAAACTAATGAACACGGTGTATATAATTAATGTAGTTTATAAATATCTCAAAAAAAATAAAAAATATCAAGAAACTCGTACTTTATAAATAACGCCATTTTTCGGTTGTGTGGTAGTGTTGAACGTCTAGAGTTGTCTGTTGCTTGTCAAAAATATATATATATTTAGTAAGAATATAATAATATATATTTTTATTGTAATCGATTCAGAATTAAATAATCTTTAATTTTTAAATACATAATTTTTTTTCAAATAAAGTTAATAAATAATTATCGTGAATTCAATAACTGGTATAGTAAATAAGTAGCTAGCTTAGTTGTTGAACCCATGTTTAACCTCAAAATATGTGTTATTCGACTTTTTTAATTAAACATAATTAATTTTTCTCGACTGTTTCAGTTAAAAAATGAATAAAAAAACAAGTAATAATAATAAAAAAAAAACAAATAAATACACAGATGAATCATTACAAGTTGCTTTAAAAAAAATAAAAGAATGATTTTCATAAGTGTTATTGCTGTTATTTTATTTAAATAATTATAATAAAATTTTTTTATTAAAAAAAAAAGTTAATTAATACTTAAAATATCAAGTTTTATATTAAAACAAATAAATATATCATTAACAACTATTATAACTACTTCCGATTTGTTTTTTCCTATCACCAAAATTGTATTTTTTTTTCGTTCAGAAATTGGTTTATTTTCAGTTCAGAAACTATGACATGACACTATTTGCCGTTCAGAAACTAGGCTTTTGAGAGGGGTCATTAAATAATTCATTATAAATTAACTATTATACTTTTTATATATTTTAAATTTTTTTCATTAAATTTAAACCTTGTTTTATTAGAAAAAAATTTAAAACATAAACTTTTTTCATTTTTTATAAATGTGAAAAGCACTTGAAAACAAATTTAGCCTAAACTGTTCACAAACTGGGTATGTGACCTTATTTAAATTTTCATATTAAATATTAATACATTTTTTTTCAATAATTTTACTGTTAATGAACAATTGAAATTTATTCAAAAAATAAAATTCAACACGGCCCTAGCCGGAGTATTGAAAATTTTTAATTTTCAAAAGTAACGTGGGTCAACAGCCCTAACAAACGTAACCAGATCTTTTTTTTTTTTTGTGTAAAGAGAATGGATACAAACTTTATTGTTTATGAAAAAAAAAAAAATGTTTACTTGCAAAATAACAACAATATGAATTATTAATTAAAGATTAATCTTAAAAATTGAATTAAAACGATTTAAAAATTAATCAATTTTTTTTTTTTTTTTTTTTTTTTAAGGTTGTTTCCCAAAACCAAGGTAGAATGAATATTTGTGCTTAAAAACGCTATATACCGTAACGCTATATTTTATGTCCGGGTCCCCAAGATTTTTGTGCTGCTACTGATTGAAATATTGACTACTGTAGTATTAGTGTATATACTAATATACACTAATACTATGCTAGTACTCAAAATTTACATCGTGAAACACTGCTATTTCACACTATAAAAAAAATCCTATTGTATGTTTGTGTATGTCCGTATCTGTGTGTTGATTCCCCTTTCCGCTAGAGAAAAACAACGAAGGAGAGACAAACAGTGATGCCGAAGTATGAGTCCCCCACGCGCGCAAACCATAAAAAACAATAAATTACTGTTTTTAAAACTTGAATAATTATTAAACGAAACAGACGAAATGAAAAAAATTTATATCAAAAAATTTATCGTTCTTAGGACTATAAACTGTTAAAATTTGAACGTTTTCTGGTGCGTTTTAAAAAAGTTATTAATAAAAATACATAAAAATATGAGGTAACACCTATACCTTGTGTGTTAAAGTTGTCAACTTTGACAGTAAATATCTCAAAAAAAACACACAAGAAAAAATTTTAAAAAATTGACAATGTAGATAATTATTTCATTAAAAAAATAAGACCAAAACAAAAAAAATCTGGTGCGATTCCAGATCTCCGAAAACAACCTTAAAGAGAATGGATAAAAACTTTATTATTTATGGAAAAAAAAAAATTTTACTTAAACAATAACAACAATATAAATCGTTTATCAAAAATTAATATTAAAAATAAATTACAAATTCAAAAATCGATCGACTTTAATTTTTTTTTTTTAAAAAGACGGATTTAATTACTTGTTGAATTATTTAAAAAAAAAATCATTCAATTCATTTTACGTTCTTGCACGATGCATCTAAAATTACGAGAAATGAATTTTTAAATAAACAAATAATTATGGAAAAAGATTTTCCATTTTAGACAATTTTATAGTAAGTATCCGTCCTTTTTTAAAAAATCAAAATCGATCAATTACTCAATTCGTAATTTATTTTTAATATAAATTTTTAATAAACGATTTATATTGTTGTTATTTTTCATGTGAAATATTTCTTCTCCCATAAATAATAAAGGTCGTATTCATTCTCTTCAACAAAAAGAAAAAAAATCATATCAATCAATTATTGAAGTTATAATTTAATTTTTAATATAAATTTTAAATAAACAATTTCTGTTGTTGTTGTTTTTCATTTTGGTTTCGATTAAACAAAAGTAGTAAAATGAAAACAAAATAAAAAACTCAAATTTTTATTTACAAAAAAAGACTTATGTTTTCCCATTATTTCAGAATCGTGGATCATCAGAATTCATACTTTTTTATTCAAAGTTTTCGAAAACAAAAGCAGTGAAATAGAGGTGTCAAAATTCATAAGATTATTATAATATATTTAAAATGGAAGTGTCTATAGGCACGGAACCGCAGGCGGTGTAAACCCGCAAGCGGTCTTAAATGACGGTAATATATGGTCATTTATAAAAAACACCGTCTGCGGCATAAAAACGTATTCTTGTTGAGACAAAACTGTACTGAACTGTACTGTATTCATAGCAGTTTTCGCGTCTTGTAACTAAAGTGCGTCATACGGCTTTGGCAGGTTCCAGTAGTTGACGGTTATTGTTGATAATCATTGAACATGAACGTCAACCGGTATTTTTATGATAAAAAACAATTTAACAGCTATAAAGATGTTGAATATAACATGCAAAATATTGTATATCAGTGCTTAACCGTTGGCGGTATATACCGTGTACGGTGTACTTGCTCAATTTTTTTTTTTTTTTATCTTTTTTTTTTAATACCAAAAAACTTTGAAAGTTTAAAAGAATTTGACTATTATTGTTAAATCAGAAATAACAATTTGATTTATCGATGTGTTTAATTATTGTAATTAATGAATGTTTAATTAATATATTGTTCATAAAAAAAAGCAGTCTGATGAGAAAGTAAACCGTTGGCGGTGTATACCGTACACGGTGTGCCTGCTCCATATTTTTTTTTTTATTTTTATAGATATTTTTCTAACTGAACACTAAATAAAGTTTCTTAAAGTTTAGAGAACAATTAAATGATATTTTTAAGTAATTTATTAATTACTAATAACAATTTAATTTATAGATTGTTTATTTTAAAAATAGAACAGTCCGACGAGTAGTTTAACCGTTGGCGGTATATACCGTGTACGGTGTACTTGCTCAATTTTTTTTTTTTATTTTTTTTTTAATACAAAAAAACTTTAAAAGTTTAAAAGAATTTGACTATTATTGTTAAATAATTTATCGATTATTAATAACAATTTAATATTTACAATATCATTTAATAGAGTGTTGCGTGAGTATATATTGAATAAACTGTATGAATAAAAATTTGATTGTCGTTTTCCTATAAAATTCAGCTTGTTTCATATAAATTTAGTTAAAAAAAAAAACAAAATACGGAAAAATAACTGTTTTGAAAGAATTAAATCAACAATGGAATAAACTTTTGATAACTTTTTAATGACATTTCATTTTATAATACTGATAAAATGACTATCATATCAATTTGAATCGTTATTGTTGAAAATAAAAAAAAGTATTTCATTGTGAATAAATTGAATATGTATGTACTATGTTCCTCTTGAAAAAAAAATTAAAACAATGATGACAGCATACTGAGTGATTAACTATGTAAAAATATTCAATTTGACAGTAATTAAAAGTGATAAAACGTCAATTAATCATTAAAAAAAAACAAATTTTCTTATGACGTTATAAATAAACCGAAAATAACAAACTAAAGCAAGACCACACCAGGTCTTTCAATATATTTTGTTTTATACTTGCGAATAAAAAAATAATTAAAAATTACAGTAACAACAGTATACTGTGGAAAAAAAACAACAAAAATTGTTTAGAAAACTAGAGAAAAATTGTCGTGCTGCACAACAAAGTAGAGGCGAAGTTGAGACTCAACAATACTTGTTAGTTAGATTAATAATATCTGTTCTACCGGTATTACAGTTTTTGTTTTTTTTTTAATTAAAAAGTGCTGTGCTGGATAACAAAATTTATTATGCTCCAAATAAAAATTATTCAATATATTACAATTTTTATATTTCTTTTTACAAATTCTATTGTTCCACTCAACAAAATTTGATATTAACAATAATAAAAATTATTCAATTAATTTAACAAAAATTCTAGTTATTAATATTTTTTTTTAAATCACAGGATAAATTTTTGTTTTAATAATAAAAAATAACGAGTCCATCAAATATATATATATCAAATATATATATATATATGTTTAGAAAAAAAATAAATTAAAAATACAATTCTTTCATTTTTATTCATACAAGTGTCCTATTTATATATGAAGATTTATTAACATTGATTTTCTTGTACTTCTATAATTTAACTGAAAGATTTTATTTTTTATAACAAAAAATTCAAAAAAGAAAATTTTATCACCAGTTTTCAATTACATAAGTCAAGACTTTTTAATTCTTTTAATGATCATGCATTGAGAATAAGTAAAAAGTTGATAATAAAAAACTTATTCGCAGAATAACAAATTAAAACATGAAGGTTATGTTTGTAAATTTAGTCTGTCACTTCATTATTGATATTATTTGTTTAATATTTAAGTTGAATCTTTATCCACTTGCTATACCGAAGCGAAGAAGACTAGAGACTAGAGGTCTCTAGTCTTCTTGACCGAAGCACTACTGATGACACGACAAAGATCGAGTACTACCGACATTACTCGACGAGGCCGCCATATTGGCCGCGAGCATGGTAAAAAATGCTAGTGTAGACTTTTAGCAATATTTATCAACCAACACAACAAATATTGATGGACAGTAAAATTTGCTATGCAGCACAACAAATTTTGTCGTTAACATCAACAAAAATTATTACACATTCCAATAAAAATTATAATACATAAATATTGTCTAAACTAAACTAAATGTATATGATGGCTAACAATTTTTGTTTTATATATCGATAATAATTGACCAGGGTAGCTATTCTTGACTTAATTATCCGCAATTTATCCCGAGTGACTTGGATAACTTTTTTGTCGCAAAACATGAAAACTTTGGCTTAATTTGTATCCTTCTCAATGGTTTACATCAAACGACTAAATCACTTTAAGGCGTTTTCATAATATCTCGTGTAGGTGGGATAATTGAGTCAAGAATAGCTACCGAGGAGAGTCATGTAGCTAAGGAAAAGAATTTTGTTAATAATTTATAAACATTTACCTCTGGAGTAAATTTTTTTTTTATATATATGAAATCATAAACAGTGTTTTTTTATTAAATGTTTAATACTACATATGACAAGTATTTTGCAGTATGTGATACTTCTTTAAATTCAATTACTTTATAAAATACAGGCTGCGGTGCTGTAACAACAATATTTGTAAAACCATCACCATTAATATCAGTCCAACCATCTGACATAATTGTCAATGTATCTGTATCATTAATTTTATCTTTAACAACTTTGTTTAATTTTTCATATTCTGCATCTAACAATCTGTGTGAAAGAACATATCGAGATGGTTTCTTAGAAGCTGGTCGTAGTGATGTAAAAAAAGTTTTCCAATAATAATTATCAAATACTGACAATGGAAGATTAGTGGCAATCAATGCTCTGGCAAAAGCAGCTTTGAGGTCTTTTTGTTCTTGAGAAGACATTTCGTCAAGAAAATGATCTATTTTTTTCTCTTCATTACACCTTTAAGAAATACATATGCATTGATGTCTTTGGTGTTAAATCATTGGCACTTGTATTTGTATCAGATGTGTCAATTTGACTTGTTGGTTCACTACTTCAATTATTTATGACATTTTCAGGAGATTCATTACATGTAGAAAGCAAGTGATTAAGCAGTGTTGTGTATTAGATACATATTCTTGGCTACAAAACTTGCAACACATTTACTTGCAACTCTTTTCTTGTATTTACTGGTACTGTCATTTTCAGTGTACAAGTTACTTGAACAAAATATCTTCAAATTACTGACTCAGACTTTCCCATGACGTATTTTACTATGTATAATTTTATATAATTGTTATAATTAGAATCTCATCAATTTTTATTATTTGTTCACAAAATAAATAAATAAAATAATTGTCAGTACTAGAAAAAGTGAAATAAAAATAACAAACATAAGTTTGTGGCTCCGTCTTTTAGTGGTTAAAAAAAAATTTTTTTTTTACCGGTAAAAAATCTGTTAAAAAATCCGTTAAAAAATCCAGTTATTGACCGGTAAAAAAACCAGACTCACAACCTTAGTATAGTGCTCGGAACATCAACGTATCAAAAAAACGGATAAAAATTTAGATGATATAGTCATTGATAGACACATTACTGACATATGGAAAGAAAATTGGTTCGACAAATCTAAAGTCAGGCTTGACGACTTGGAAGAAATTGTTCTAGCGCAACTTGTTGCTCACTACATGGTTCATCGCAATAGAAATTATTTATCACAAGGAAAACTTCGAGTTATTCGGTTCAGAATTTATGATATGGATCAAGATTTGAATGAATACAAAAAAAGAATGGTTACTTCAGAAATAAAGATGAACAAATATAATGAAATTCCCAATATATATATATATGATAACGAACAACTTATTTCCACTTGTCGGCAAGAATTCCATTATCTGTTAGACATAGAAGAATCAATTACACATTAATGTGCAGGAATTAATGTCCTGAAGACAAATTCTTTGAAGACAATGATGTACACGAACTAGATAACATTTTTCAAGAGCCTCAACTGTTTAAAGCGTTGTCTCATATTCTTAACGAGAATACAAGAACAGTGATTTCCGGAGTTTTAGAAAACGGTGATACTTGAAATAGCGATACTTGAAAAGTGATTTCTCTATGATTTTCTGATGATTTCCGTAATGGATCAGGATATCACCGAGATACCTGAATAGGGACAGCCTTACGATTCCCTGATCAGTTTTCGGGCTATCCCTAACAAATTTCTTCTGGGGTAATTCTAAGTGGCAATTTCAATGTCAATTTTGCTTCAAATGATTCTGGCTCATTGAAAAAAATTTTTAACGATAATCTTGATTTAACAATTGATGATAATAATATAGTAATTTTAACAACTTGGTCTAGAACTATGATAGATACGGTTTTTACGATACATTAACAACGAGCGATTAGAAAACTAACAAAGTTACTTTAGTTACCATGAGCTTATAATTTCTGTTATTTTATTAGAGTCAAAAGATCTATCAATTGAAGGGATAAAATTGCAAAATAATTGTTAAAAGTAATATTCATAACAAAAATGTATTATTATTTGAAGAGTTGAAATGAATGAATTCCCCGAGTCGAGATCTGGTCAGGCTCGACGGATTTGAAGTCCGATCTTGATCAAAAATTGATCAAGTTACCTTATTCAGGAAGCCTGAATGAATCTTGCTGAAGATAGCATCAGTTATCATGATCACATCCTGAAGAAGGGCAACCTCATCAAGTCTTGATCAAAAAATTATCAAGTTATATATTTTTGAATAAATATATTTTTTTATAAATTTTCCCTGATCAAGATGACATCAAGTATCATGATCAAGTATTGGTCAAGTGAACCTGGTCAAATTTTATTCGAGATTATGCATGTCTGTCATTTTGTGTTATATCATTTCTAATATATAAAAATCTCGTGTCCCGGTGTTTGTCGCCAAACTCCTCTAAAACCGCTTAACCGATTCCCTTAAAATTTTCCATGGCTTTTCCTTAGGTCTGAAAATCAAATGTAAACTATATTTCAACCCTCTAATTTATAAAGGTGGTTCACCCTTGAGGGAAAAATTGGAAACCCTACTATACGCCATCTATACTTTATTCATATATACATACGATGGTCAGTAATGCAGTTTTCATCAAAACAGTTATACAAAGAATATATACACATAATAAGTGCATATCTTCATCGTATATATAAATATATGTATATACTAGCTGACCCGGCAAACGTTGTTTTGCCATACATATACATATATGCCAGCCACGAAATAATTGCATTTAACGAAAGTAGGGAGTAGCGGGATAAAAAATTAAACGTGTAAAAGTCTCCATTAATATTAACTAATTAAGATTTAGGGGCGCAGGCAGCCTGGATTTTTTTAATTTTCAACTTTTTCAAGTTATTTTTTTTTAAATGGATAGATAATTCTTTGGAGAATTATAAAATGCAAAAAAATTTTATTTTTATATGTATAAATATTTATATATTATACATATTCGCTCAATTCATATGTTTACTATAAATATGCATGTATATTTTTTTTAAATTAACTGCAGATATTTCAGTATGATATTAATGTGAATGTTCATTTTTCTTTGTAAATATTAATTATTCAATTTTGTCAAATTGAAAAGTTGATAAAATGATATAAGTTAAGTCGAGCGCTTCGATAAACCTATAGTGTTTTGTAAGAATATTTTATATCGTAATAAAACGACTTCAAATTTTTAAAATTGTGTTTTGGAAGAATTTGTATGATCAATTATTATTACTTTTTTTTAAAATACTATTTAAGAATAATTATAATTCAAAATTATTTACATCTTAAGTTTTGTCGTTCATTTACAAAGTAATTCAAACAGAGCCAGAAAATTTAAAATTAAATATCACTATTTCTTCAATAAAAAAATTAGTATATGACCGAGAAATTGGTCATAACAATTCAAATAAGGCCCAGAAAAAGAAAAAAATTCATGACCATGTTCACCCACATTTCGTTGAATAAAAAAAAAATGATAAGCCCAAAAGACCAAAAAAAAATATATTAAACTGTATAAAAGGAGTATCTCCACACAAATAGAAATAAACAGTTTAGGTCACAGCACTATAAGAATTAAAACAAAAAGTCTATGTTGTAGCCCTAAATTTTTGCTTGATATTGTACAAATTTTAGCCAACTACGGCGAAATCGTATACCAATAAAAATACGGAATATATATCTGCATGTGTGTGATCTGTATATACAAGTATAGAGCGGCGTGCGACGCATCAATGACACTCGGATACACTCGGCCTCACGTTTATGTCAAATATTAATGAATTTCATAAACTTTAATCAACAATATCTCCGAACTGCGATGGGACAAGAATATAATTTTTTACCAAAATTATCTAGACAATATCAATTTTATCATACTAATTTGTTATCAAATCGGTAAACTTAGTTTTTTTGTTAGAATAAAAAATATACAAGAAAAAAAAAAATTAAATAAAAATTCTTATACATGCCATGTTAAATCGTTCGAAAAGTTTACGTGCTCATAATTAATCAACTTTAAAACTAGATAGGACATAATTACAAAATTAGGATCATTAGATGTAGGGAAATTTCAAGATTTATCTATCAAAATATTGGAAAATCGGTAATTAGACTATTCGACGGAGATACTCCCTTAAGGTTGCATCCGGATAATTGAATCGTCACTTAATTTTTTTTTCTTTTTGGGTATTTTTCGAATGAAATAAATATCTATACTTCCAATTCTGACGTTGTTTTTTGAAATAATAAATGTCAAAGTTGACAACTTTTATACGCGAGGATATGACTACAAGTTAAAATACCTTACATTTCTATTTTTAGAAAGTTTATTTGCCACTAAAAAATCTTTGAATTGTAGTCTTCGGCAAGACGAACACGATATAAAAAATTAAAATTTTTTTTTTGACCATGATTTTCGATATATTCAATATTGACTTTTAAAAAATTTCGTCTTTTCCGCAATGAATTGGGTTTCTATCCGTGTGCACACAAGTATACACGCAGTAGTATACAGGCCCCTTAAACGTAAATAATAGTATTTCTCTGGCTTTCAGAGGCACTTCCACTGGAATTAAACTTTGTATCCATTTTTGAATTCACTGAGATAAAATGAGGATCCTAAATATTTTTTTGAATTTTCCAACTATCGCTTGAAAGTGTTTCCACCGCTTTTTTTCTGAATTTTACTGACTGCAAAACTGTTCTTTTCTTAAAAAATTTTTTTTTTTCTGAAAAATTCCTGTTATGACAGCCTATAATATGTTATTAATTAAAAAGTGAGCCTCGACTTTTACATATATAATAAATATGTTGTTTTTTTAATTTTCAGATTCGATAAAATTTTGAAAATTTTCGGAATTTTATCATCGATTTATATCCAAAATCAAAAAATCGAAATGAAAAATGTCTTGATGATTTGCGTAGATTTTTATTTTTAAGTTTTGAAAACTTCAAAATTTCAAGAATATCCTTAATATAATAATGTTGACTGTCATGAGAAAAGTATTTTAGAAAAAAAAATTATTTTCAAAAAAGGTAGGTAAGTGGGTAGGTCATATTTAGAAATAAACGGGCTGGAAACACCCTCAAAGAAAGGGTAGTAACTTCTAAAAAAAAATTTAGGATCTTCATTTTATCTCGATGAACTAGAAAAAAAAATTGAAAGTATAATTCTGAGAAGTCAAGGGAAAAGATCTTAGCATTTTAGTTATTTCACCCTATATTTAAAATTTATTATAGATATATTTTAATATTTGGTAGCTAAGAAAATAAATATTCATTGTTTAATTATCTGGAGACTTTTACACGTTTAATTTTTTTATCACGCTATTTCCTACTTTCGTTAAATGCAATTATTTCATGGCTGGCATATATGTATATGTATGGCAAAACAACGTTTGCCGGGTCAGCTAGTATAAATTTATTGATATATCAATATTTTTAATAAATTATCATGAAAATTATTAGTTTTATATTATGAATATATGAGTTCAATATATTATACGAATAACTATAAAAATTATTGCTTACTCTACATATCAACATGAATAAATTATTCATTTAAAAAATTTATTCATTATTTTTTATTATATTAACCCTAAATTAATGATATTAATAATAATAATATTAATGTTATTATTATATTAAAAATCATAAATTATCAATATTTTCCAATCATTTTTATATTACTATTGATATATTTATTAATATTATTGTTAATATATCTATTCATATTATTTATATTATCAATATTAATATTGATGTTATTGTTAATATTGAAAATCATAAAATATTCATATTTCGTAATTACATTTATATTTTTATTGGTATAATTACTAATATTATTATTAATAGTTATTTTTACATTTCTAATATTAAAATTCATATAATATTTATATTTTTGAATTATATTTATATATCTATTGATATAATTACCAATATAATAAATATTTCTATTTCTATTTTTAATATTATCAATATTAATGATTATATTATTCATATTGTTATTATTATTAATATTATTATACTTATTATGAATATTCATATTGATGTTATTATTAACATCTAAACTTTAAAATCTAAACTTATTTTATCTATATTTAATCTGATTTTATTCCTGTAAAAGGTCGAATAACGAAAGAAGTTTTACTTCCCCCGCGCGTACTGGTAACACACACACTTTTTTTTTTTTTCAATAATATATTTTAAATTCATAATTCCATTCGTGCATGTTGACTCCACAAAAAATGTAAGGATAAAAGATTAGAATTTGCATCAACAGTCCCGTGGACGAGTGGTCTAAAGCATTAATTAGTAAATTAAGATATCGTCGTTCGTCAGTTCGATTCCGTTAGTTGCGTGCACGTTATTGATATTGTTGTTTTAATATATATCATATGTTTCTCTTTAGCTCTCTTATATTTTTCAGCAACAGTTAAGAAAAAAAAAAAAAAAAAAAGAAAAAGCCAATTTAATTCATAATTTGTTTTTCTTCGACTTTTGATAATATTTTTTGATCGCACTTTGAACCGGTAACTGGATCAAGTCTTGATCCATTTTTGCGTCACGTTTTGATCATAATCTGAACTGAATTTCCACTCGGGCTTTCTCAATCAAATCATTTATGAACAATGTATATACCTTTTCTCTCATTTGTTAACCC
Organism: Lysiphlebus fabarum; assembly: GCA_011426435.1. Lineage (NCBI taxonomy): Eukaryota > Metazoa > Arthropoda > Insecta > Hymenoptera > Braconidae > Lysiphlebus > Lysiphlebus fabarum. Next base: position 39,845 of record WSYQ01001351.1, read on the forward strand.
ACTCTCTTTCACACACACTACGCAACTATATATTTCTAATATGGAACCATTATGCAAGAAATTTCACTGCACCCGCACGGGCTCGCAACATGTTAATTGTTTTTTTTTTACATTGACTGATCGATGAATTCCTGAAATTTTTTTATTGTATTTAATTATCAGATTTATTATAACAGCAGCAATAATAACGATATGAAAAATAAAATTGCATCATAGCTTTAGTGTCACGTATGTCAATTATATCAATAATCTAAACTTAAATTAAGATATCACTATGATAGTATCAGAATTCGAATTCTTTTTTTTCAGGAGTCAATCAACACAAGTTTTCCAGTTTGATTATTAAAAACTAAACAGATAAAGACGGATTATGGTTTTTTGCCATATTTGTAGTGGCTATTTTATTTCAACTAGTTTGACCAAGATATAATGAATAAAATCTGGACTTGAAAGAAAAAAATTAATTTCTTTTTCTGGACTGTTAAGTTTTCGGAATTTTTTGTTTCGGTTCTTCGTATTAAAACCGTAATGAACTGTTATTGAGATCGATAAAATAAAACCGATACAAAAAACTTCTGGTCAAATCGAAACCATTAACAGCTCGTACTAAAAATAGTAAATTCAAGAAAAATAGACTTGAACTTAATAGCTTTGATACACACGATAATAACAAGTTTAGCATGATTTTGATCCAAGCCAAAAAAACCTAAATATTTTAACAGTTGATATTAGTATGTTTGTGAACTATACACATACACGATACAAATGGAAACATCTTGTATCTGCGTGTCAGGAAAAAAGTGAGTAAGTGAAAGCTAAAGTGAATAAAATTCTATACGGGCAAGACAGCAGTCTAAGCTTTATATAAAAATAAAAGAAAAGCAAATGCTTGAAGTGATACCACGAGCACATAGGTTGCTTGACAATTGGTGGTATTGTGGTAGAAGCAGTGAAAAGAGGTTGGTAAATAGATTTCGGATAAAACCCACCGATAGTGTTGAACTCAGAAGCACTTAAAGAATTATCTCAACGCAATTGAGGGATAGGCTCTTTATTCCCTAGGCACGTGCCTTATTCCCAGGCTCACACCTCATACTAATTCTGCACACCCGTGTATTTCTGTGCCCATACAATCGTGATCACGATATCTTTCCAAAACATTATATGACAGTAATTGATTATATCAGCTCGAAAATAATAATAATAATAATAATAATAATAATAATAATAATAATAACAGTAATTGTGTTTTTTTTAATTGCATTTTCTTCTCTAGCCGTTTGTTTATTTAAAAAATCATTTTTTCCGTCATTATTTTTGAGGTAGGAACTCTAAGCTTGCCGGCACTAATTAAAGCGTGTTTTCCTTTATATTGTAGAAAAAAAAATTTCAGAAAAAGTTGATTATTAAAGATTCTCTTCAATTGTTTATAACATTTTTTGATTAAATAATTTTTTTTGTCGTTATTTTTGAGGTACAAATTGTTCTACATTTGTAGCAATTTTTCTTTTTATCCTAAGTTGTTTTACATAAAAAAGTCATATTCAACCCTTTACAACTCTTTGAAGTACAAATTAAAATAATGGCGGTACAAATTAGTACAATCAAAACGCTTCTAAAATGTATTACAAAAAATTTTTTTAGGACACTCACAGGCCAACTTCACATTGCTGGGTTTAACGAAATATAGTTTTTTTTTATTTTCTAAAAATCGATTTTTTTTTTTTGTTTTTTTTTCTTTCGTATTACGTTAAGGCAGGCTATAACTTTTAATAGAAGTAACGGAATCACCTCAAATTAGGCTCAAAAAACGTGGTTTTTAAAATTCTATCGCCCCTTGAGGAATACATTTTGATTCTAAGAGGCAATTTTTTTCAATTTTAGAGAAAAAAAAAATGACAGATGTATTTCAAGAATTCTATTTTTTTATGAAAAACATAATTTTTTTTTAAAAATTTTTGAAATAAAAATTGTACAACTTTATCACACATAGATAGAGTTTTCAGAGACGCTTCTTTTAAGCCAAACCTGAAGTCTTTGACAATTATTTTGTAAGTTATGAGCGTTATTTTTTTATTTTAGAAATAAATCCAATACTACGGCTGAACCTTTTGTCTCCGAGCCTCCGTAAAATTAATAATTACATAGTAGCTTCAATAATGGATCGATTTCGGAATTCGAAATTTCACTTGAAAACAAACATTAATATAATTTGTTGATTAAAGATGAATATTCAAAATTATATTACAAAATAAATAATTGATCAACTTTAATTTCTTTCAAAAATAGGATGTATTGTTTATTAAAAATTAATATTAAAAATTTGATTACAAATTTAATAATTGATCGATTTTGACTTTTTTTTTCTTCGAAAAGAAGGACGAATACTTAAAATATTATCTAGGAAGAAGAAATCTTTTACTTAAAAAAAAAACAATATAAATTGATTATTAAAAATTAATATAATTACTTGTATAATTATTGTATAAAAAATGATTTAATTAATTGCACCTTCTTGTAAATGATTATGGGAAAAGAATTCTCATTTTCAACAATATTACAGTAAGAATCCGTCCTTCTTTGAAGCAAAAAAAACAAAAAAACAATTAAAATCGATCAATTATTGAAGCTACTATCCAATTGTTAATATAATTTCACAATAAATAATTGCTTTTGTTATTTTTCTTTGGCCACGGATGCACGGGAAGCGAATTCAGGTCTGTCTCGAATTTTTTTGTCTTCTGTCTTTTTTTTTTATAAAGTTATCATTATTTTTAATTTTTTTTTTTACAATTTCGTATTTTCCGATTCCGTGCACGTCAAAGTTCCGTGGAAATATATTTGTTTTTTTTATTTTTACGTTATCAGATAACCCCGTAGGAAAAATAATTATCATCTCAACCTTTGAAAATTCATAACTAATCAACATTTGTTAACCGTTTTAACTTCTTCATCACTTATTATTTCATTATTATTTATTTCCATTTTTTTTGTAAAATGACGATCTGTAGAATGTTTTTGTGTTATATTTAAAAAATCACTACTTTATTTGAAGTGTTTCGTCATTTCAGCATCTTCATCAACAGCTTTTTTTGTTAATGAAGATGAAACCATGTTCATTTATTTATTAATAATGATTTATAGAATATTTTTTTTCAATAAACAAATATATATATATATATATGAGTAAAAACGCCAAATCTCGACATTGGTTTGGGTGATCCATCCTCAGATCATTTTTAACTACCACAGGCTTGAAGCCCTCGAAAAAAATATGCAATGTAAATTTTTTTAGATTTTTCCCCCACTTGTTTTGACCCCCATTGTATGGGGAATTTCATTACAATTTGAGATTGCCTTTTTTTCAATAATTTTTTACAGCTTTTTATAAAATCAAAAAAAATTCAGGATAAATGATTTTATATAACACAGATTTTTGCCCATTTTTCATGCTTTTTGATTTATCCTAGTCGTTTTTTCAGAGAACCAAACAGGTTTCAAGACGTTTTCTATGTAATATTTTCTCAGCTTTTTAAAGATGATAACAAAAATAAAAAAAATTTAGGGGCAAAGTCAGAAATTCAGCTTTTTAAATTTTAAGGGATTTGGACGATTTTTTTGAGGGTAAAAAAGAGGGGATACGGCCTATCTCTTATACATTGACCCAACAGCTATTACCAACCGCTAAAAACCAAAAAAATCTCTTTTTTTTTTTCAAAAAAACATCTATTTTATCTGTTTGTTATCGTATAATAAAATTAAATTAATAATGATTGATACTTCTACTATCAATTTTCAATGTTTAAAAGCTTATTATTGGTAATTAAAAACATCATGAAAATCGTGCAACAGCGCAAAAAAAAAAAGTATTGGCACACTTGTTTTATATGTGTATTGTCGTGTTGGTGTATTTCTAATATGTGGTAGTGTGTATACTGTATCTGTCAAAAGCATAATAAACCTAAAGCAAAAGAGTAGAATGAAACATGGAGCAAAATATAAATGATGATGATAAAAATAAAGTTTAAAATAAAATTTTGTTTTTTTTGTCCTTATTTCCATCCTCTCTAATATTTTAACTTTTTATTTATTATTTTATTTATTTATTATTTTATTATTTTAAATTAATATTTGATTTGATTGTTGTAAATAAATGCATCAATTTTTTTTATATTTAAAGTAATCAATAGTTAATTTATTTACACAGTTATTTCATGTAAGTCATATAATATGCCTTTAACTTGTTACTGGCACTTTCAAACTTGCGCGCCACAAGATGGCGGAATATCTCATGTTGCCAAGTTTACATGACGTTTCAGTATAAGCCATAAAAGATAGTGAAATAAATGAGTTTTTTCATACTTTAATTATTAATTATAGAAAAACTAAGCTCCAAACCCCTTTGATTTTTTTTTCATATGTTTCGTTTTGTCCTATTTTATAACCCAAAAGGTTTTTTGTCGTGATGTCATATTGTCGATCAGAGATATTGTATTTTCATGAACTTTTTTTTTTGACAAAATCGTATTCTCCATAAGAGCCCATGTTAAAAGTTGTCAACTTTAAAAATTAATAAAAGAATAACAAGCTTCCAAACAATTACCAAAAAATTACAGAAAATGTATTAGTATTTCAAGAATCTACTGTATAAATTTCATCTCATTCTCATATTCGGGAAAAAATCGTCCAAATCCCTTAAACATGATTTTCATAGATAAAAAAAAAATTGAGAAAAATATGGGTATTGAGTGGTATGGAGTAAAAGGCAAAAGTCAAAAAAAGAGCGTCATATCCGTTTTCGCCGTCTTTTTCTAATAATATTGCCATTACTTTTTAATATATTTACATTGCGCCGTCAGTAATTGTTACCATTAAGCGTTCTGTAGTATAAATGTAGATAATGTCGCTTTTAGTAAATCAAATGCTTGAGGGGATAAATAATAATATATACAGCTATTATATATTATCTTGTAAAAAAAATAGTAACATTGTATATTTATTATTATTATTTATATTATATATAACAAAATATTAAATTATTAAATTATTTAACCAACTGCATTTGTTTCCCCAGCTGTTTCATTTTTGAAAATGCATTTTAAATAAATAAATTTTTTTTTCCAATGAACAATTGCCGATGAGAAAAGATGAAGTTGCAAAAAAAAAAAAACAAGTACTTGAAGAATTATTGTTTCAAAAAATATTTATGCAATTATATCTGTTTTTCTATCTATTTGTTATTTAAAAATGCATTTTGATTATACTTATCAAACAATTGGTTATAAAAAGCATGCGACTGCAAAAATAGATAATAACTTTTCAATAAATTATTTATTTAATTGTTTTTTTTTTCCTAGCTTTTTCACTTAGTTAATTCATCTAAAATTACATAAATAATTTTTTTTAATAGACAAACGGTTACGGGAGTTTAATTATTGTTTGACTAATTATTTATCTATAGATTATAATCACAACTGTATATTTCTAGCCATTGAATTTTTTAAAATACATTTTTAAGAAATATAGTTAGTAATTATTTAATGAAAAAATGACTAATAGAGAAGATGGAATTGCTGAAAAACAAGTACTCGTAGAATTATTTTTTAAAAAATTATTCAATGAATTAAATTTGTTTTTCTGGACATTTGCATTTGATAAATACATTTAAGATTGCATGAATTATTTTTTTTAATAAATCATATTTAAATGGCTTCGGAAAGGAGTGCAAATAAAAAAACGAGAATAACTTGTTTAATTAATGTTCAAAAAATTATTAAATCAATAGCATCTTTTTTCTAGCTGTTTGTTTTTTGCAAAATCCATTGAAGTTTACATAAATTACTTTTTTGAAAAACAAATGACTAATAGAAAATATGGAGTTGCTTGTAGAAATATTATTTAAATAATTGTTCAATCAATTGCATCTTTGGCCATTTGTTTATAATAAATAAACAAATAAATTATCTAAATTGATCATTTAAATAAACACTTAGCTAAGGAAAAAGGAAGAAAAAAAAGACATCTAACTATAGAATTAATTGAAAAAAAGTTATTTAAACAACTGAATTTATCTTCCTATAATCATTTATTTCTTAGAAATGCATTGAAAATTACATAGAATAATTTTTTTAATAAATAAATAGTTACAGAAGAAAAGGAAAAATGCAATAAAAAATGGACAATTACTTATACAACTACTGTTTAAGAAATTATTCGATCAATTTTATTTGTCTTCCTAAAGTCATTTGTTGATTTTAAATACCATATTAAAAATTATCCAAATTAAGCATTTGAATAAACAAACAGCTACGAAATATGATACAAATAGAAAAAAAGACAATTAACTATAAAAATATTCTTTAAAAATTTTTTTAAAAAAATGCATCTGTTTTTCTAGCTGTTTGGTTTTGTGAAATATATTCAAAATTACCTAAAGTAATTAATTTTTTAAACAAATACTTGAAAAATAATTATTTAAAAATTTATTTATGCAATTACATCTATCTTTCTAGCTAATTATTATTTAAAAACAAATCTTCAATAAATAATTAATAATTCTTAAATCAACGATTGGCTATAGATGAATATGTAATTTTAAAAACAGATTATTATTTATGCAATTACTCTTTAATAAATCATACAATCAATGGAATTTTTCATTTTAGCTATTTTTACCTAATAAATTTATCTAAAATGACATGAATAATTTTTTTTAATAAACAAATAGTTCCGAAAGAAGATATAATTGTTTAGTTATTGGTGAAAAACTTATTTATTTAAGTACAACTGCCGGTGGACCTTAAATTTAATGAACTTTGAATAAACAATTATTAATTTTTGAATGAACAAATGACTGAGGGAAAAAATGGATTTGTGAAAAAAAAAAACAAGTACTTGCCTAAATATAACAAATAGCTACAAAAAACGTTGAAAATTAAAAAAAGACAATTACTAGTACTATTATTAATACATAATTATTATGTATTCAATTATTAATCACATAATTGATCACATTTCTTGATCACATTATTGATCTCATTTCTTATTGATAAGTAATTTGATTAATAAATGTAATTTCTATTATTAAAAAATATGTGACTCATAAATGTGATTAATATCTTTGATCACATATCAATAAGAAATGTGATCAATAATGTGATCAAGAAATGTGATCAATTGTGTGATTAATAATTGTGATCAATTATTTTTACATCAGCTACCTCTTGCGTTGAAATTAAATACTATTTAAAACAAAACCAGTCTGATCGGTGAATATTATTTTAATAGCGTATGACCCCCACCTATTAATTCAATTACACGGATCTCGACGCCATAATCATAATATACCGCGACGCTTGGCTCTGATTGGCTGATTTAAAACGTTTATATATCATACCCGTGAAGCTAGCGGAGCCTTTTTCGATATCGGGAAGTTGGATAGCACCATAATTATGTGCTTTTTATGTGCTATTTTACTGCCAAAGAAAGAAATTTTCTGCTCCCATAGGTTCAGAGAAAATCAATTTTCAAAAGTGCTCTGCTAAGTCGACATGATGCTAGCGGAGCATTTATTAAAAAACTATTAAAAAAAAAGAATGTAATGCATAAAATAGAGTGCTAATTATGTGCTAATTTACTGCGGTATTAGTTTTTTCATATGACCAATAAATAAACAGAAATAAAAATTTTCCAGAAAATAATATGAAGCTGCCAGAGCATTTTCTAAACTAGATCAAATTTAGAAAAATAAAAACTATCAAAATAATGTGCTTTTTATGTGCTATTTTACTGCTAAATCAGATATTTTATTGCTCCTATAGTTTTCCAGAAAAAAAAGATATACCTTAAGGACTCATGATTCTTGAGGAAAAAAAAAAATTTCCTCAAGAATCATGAGTCCTTAAGGTATATCTTTTTTTTCTGGAAAACTATAGGAGCAATAAAATATCTGATTTAGCAGTAAAATAGCACATAAAAAGCACATTATTTTGATAGTTTTTATTTTTCTAAATTTGATCTAGTTTAGAAAATGCTCTGGCAGCTTCATATTATTTTCTGGAAAATTTTTATTTCTGTTTATTTATTGGTCATATGAAAAAACTAATACCGCAGTAAATTAGCACATAATTAGCACTCTATTTTATGCATTACATTCTTTTTTTTTAATAGTTTTTTAATAAATGCTCCGCTAGCATCATGTCGACTTAGCAGAGCACTTTTGAAAATTGATTTTCTCTGAACCTATGGGAGCAGAAAATTTCTTTCTTTGGCAGTAAAATAGCACATAAAAAGCACATAATTATGGTGCTATCCAACTTTCCGATATCGAAAAAGGCTCCGCTAGCTTCACGGGTATATATCTCAGCCAGGAAGCTTTTACGGTTAATCGACCGTAACAGCATACCATGGTGGCATTTAAAAAAAAAAAAAAGAAAATAGAAAAAATTGAAATTTTGTGAATTCTGGACTCAAGGCCTTAACCATTATAAAAATTTCATTGAGTCCAAATATTTTTAAATTTTAAATTTTTTTAAATTCTTTTTATTTTCAGTTTTTTAGAAAGTGCCACCTTAAACAAATCAAAGATGTTTACACATAGTCAAGCCGCGAGTCTAGAATGGCTCACAAATTTTTTTTTTGTTAATTATATTAGCTTTTATTTATTTATTTGTAAATTAATGATATTCAATTGTTTTTGTATATCAATAAGAGAAAATAGTTTATGTTTATAGGTTATAAAAATCTTATGAGCTTGGTTAGCTCTCTTGGCTATCTAGCTAGCTGAATTAGTAACCGATTGTTTTGTCTCTTTCACTATCCAGTAACGCGTTGCTGTAGCTGAAAATTTTTTACAGTGTAGCGTTTGGAAAAAAACCACACTAAAAATGATCGATTCCCGAACAGAAAAATCTCAGTCTTAAACGAACTTAAAATCCTTTGAAGTATTAAAACGCGCTTCATTTGTCCAACTAAGAAGTCTTTGGAAGACTTCCTATGAAAGACTTCGGGCTTGCAAAGTCTTTCTATGGAAGACCTCAGGCTTTCGAACTCTTAAATATAAAGTCTTAAAATGAAAGACTTCGAGCTTCTGAAGTCTTTCAATGGAAGACCTCAGGCTTTCGAACTCTTAAATCCGAAGTCTTTAAATTAAAGACTTCGGAGTCTTTCATTTTTTTTTTTTCTTTTTTTTTAAATTTGTAAAATTTTTCCAAAAAAAAAAAATCTGCACGGGATCGATCACAGGTTTCTTGGGTGGAAGTCGGATAGGTTGACCACTCAACCACATCATCAATTGAAAATAAGTGAATATATTTACTTCTTAGACTTTGAGTTTCTAATTTTTGTTATTTTAAAAAAATTTATAACATGAAAACTTGAATAAATATTTAGAGTGAATTGTAAAATTAAATAAACTACAAGCAATCAAACTTGAATTTTCTTTTTTCAAAAAATATATAAATAAAAAAAAATTAAACAATAACATCAATTAATAAATGATAACAGCTACATATTAATTAAAATCTGCGAAATATACTTATTTAATATACAAAATGATAAAAATCTTAACAATTTTATATCAGGCAGTTTGAATTTTTTCTAAGTCCCGAACAGAAAAATCTCAGTCTTAAATCGCGCTTTATTGAACTTAAACTGACTTGTGAGATCTTAAACGAACTTCCATTAGCTTTCCAAATAAAATTTTCATTGAAATAAGTTTTAAAGCCTTCAATTTTAAGACTACAAGCTTTCAAAATCGTATTTATTGAATTTTTTTTTTTTTTTAAACCTAAAAACTTTTGAAGTCTTTTAAATCAAGCTTCTAAAAGACTGAAAAATGTCAATGCTTTTGAAGTCTTTTAAATCACGCTTTTGAAAGACTGAGAAATGTGAACGCTTTTGAAGTCTTTCAAATCGAGCGTCTGAAAGACTGAGATTTGAATGCTTTCGAAGTCTTTTAATTCAAGCCTTTAGAAGAGTTTGGGGACCTCGGAAAAACTTGTGATTTTATTTGAGAAGCTAATGGAACTTCATTTAAGATCTCACAAGACAGTTTAAGTTCAATGAAGCGCGTTTTAAGACTTGAAGCGCGTTTAAGAGATTTAAGAGATTTTTCTGTTCGGGGTATTATTAGTAAAACGCGATTTTTTATTATCACTGTCACCATCATTGCTGTTCTCATATTAACTTTGATGACAAAAAAAAAAACAAAAAGTTTTTATCGAACAAAAAATTTGGGTCTTATAATTAGTTAGTAATATTCGTTTTAAAAAGTAGTTCAGTTTGCGTTCGATAAATTCGTTAATGGGACAATTACCCAGCGTATGATTTTACTTCAATTATTCTATTCGATCGATTTTACTTCAAAAACTCAAATCAGGAAATGAATAGATATTAATTTAGATTAAAATGAAGTTACAACATGAAAAATTTTCGTAAATATTGAATTTAAATCAAATATTCAATAAGTAAAACATAAGGTGTTCACTACGAAAAATATACTGATGAGGTGACTGATGATTTACCCGAATTAGTAGTGTTTGACAAATAATTTTTGTGTTGACTCGGGCCAATAAAAAAAAACAGATACAAAAAATAATTCAGCAAGCCATTGTGTAGATATTTAATTAGAAAACGTACTGACTGTTAAAAACGAAGTCAATGTACGTGTCTCACTAATTCCGCTATTTAAAAAAAAACACAATCATATTCTTCTCTTCAGAAAATGATTAATAGAGTTCGAAAATAGTTAAAAAGATAAAAAAATTGATTGACCATCTATTTCTTTTATCGTCACCAAGTTCTACGCAGTTTCAAAAATGATAGCCAAGTTGATATGATAATGAAAATTCCATTATTTGAAAAATTAACGATAAAAATTGTAAAGTTAGATATATAAAGATTATTAGGACAAGTCAGACTAAATTTTTTTGAACAAATGATCTTATTGAATAGGAATTCTAAAAAAATGATATAAATTCCGAGCAAAGCGGGGTGAAACAGCTAGTATATATATATAAGCTTGAGACGACCGTCTCTCACAAGTCAACGTAGAGCTTAGTGTATCGTTTATGATATCGCAAACCACAATTTTTTTGAAAATCGTAACAAAATATTATTGATCCCATCAATATCAAATTATTCATGGAAGCGTCATGTGATGTCAATTATGAGAGAATGACTGAAGACGCGTGCGAAAAAAAAAATTAGACCCCAAGGATGTAATTACGTGAACATCAATAAAATTGGATATAAGCGTATTCGATAAATCGCTCGTAACTTGAACCGGACGCTTCGTTAAGTGTGACATAACATATAACACGCATAAGTTGAATTGAGAATGGGGTCATGGTAAGAGTTGTAGAGAAAAAAGAGGGGACATTTTCATGAGCGGGTATCGCTTACGAATTATTATGAAAATTATATGACAAGCAGTGGTGTCACCTCCCATGGGGTACGATATCAAATATAATAAGTTTGAACCAACTGTCGTATTTAAGTATATTGTATCCTTGTCTATAATAATATAAGTTCAACAAGATGATAATATCGACATAAAAAAACAGATGATGGAGCAGCGTTTACGCGAGCTTCATGGGCCGTTAAATTAAGATGCTCTATTGCTTGTTTTCTCAAAAATATACTTATACGATTTCTCTGATTCGATTCAGTAACACACTGAAAAAAATTTTTCCTGTATTGAAGAATAAAACTTCTATTTAATAGAATTTTTGTTCTGCAAAATTTTTAGTATTCAATCATGAAAAGAATGTCTTGATAAAAACCGTAAGTCTTCTTGAATTATTAAATATTTGATTTGAATTAAAACTAAACGGTCATTAATAAGTGAAATATTGTTCTTTTATCAAGAGAAAACTTCTTGAATTAATGATTATTAATTTATTCTATTGAGGAATAAATGATTTGAAATAATGTATCAATGTCTTGATTTATGACTAAAGTACCTTAATTTTAAAAGTCGTCTTCTTAAATAAAATTGACTCACTTCTTAATAAAATAAGTTTGGGTCACAATTCAAATCAAAATCGACCTCCATTTTAGAAGTCGGCTTCTTGAATAAAATCAACTTACTTCTCGATACAATAAGTTTATGTCACAATTCATGGCATAAAGTTACTGTATCGAGAAGTAAGTTATTTTATTAAGAAGAATTTTAACACTTTTAGAATAGTCTTTTTAAGTTATTTTTACTTATTCTCTTAGGGCAAGAGATAATTTTTTTTTTTTTTTGATTCTCACGAAGCCACAAAAGAGATATTAATCGTCAACTTGAAACCGTGCCTACCATTAGATCCGAAAAGATAGGGTGACATCTCATTAGTAAGACAAATTGCTTTTCTTCTATATGAAGCATACACGCACATTGTTTGTTTTATCGACCCCGTCAGGAATTTTTTAACGTGTTCAGTACAATTCATTAATATCATGCATTCATGCGTGCTTGTTAGGTATATTGACTTCAGACGTATTGAAATGGTCACAATTAGAATTTTTTTTCTCATATCCAACATTTCTCAACTGTGAAATGAACGATTTGTGTTTCATCTTCATGCAAGCTCTAGTTTAATACCGAAGGCATGTCATAATTTGGAAGCTCATACGATCGTTATCGTTCCTCTCGCACGTTGTTGATGTCATGTGTAAATGTATTAAGGTCTCACATAGCTAAACTAATTGGTTAAATCTGTTGGGCCGCATAACGGAGAGGCTAATTAGGTGATTTCCTGACAAATTATAACTACACCGACGACTACTACTTCTTTCACAGCGGTATCGTTTGTCATATGACACTTAAAAAACAGCTGGCTGCAGTTATACACTTTTCATTTATCTCTGTTTTCTGTTATTTTATCGCAGCTTTTTTTAGTCAAACTACAATTCATATGACACATCATGTCGAAAGAATTAAACATTGCATCTGAAAATATAAAACGGAATATCTTTAAGATGTTTTTAGTAAATGCTTTTTTTGTGTTGGTCTGATTATTATTACGCATGTCCATAATAATAATAAACCACTGTTATTTAGTAACTAATATCCGTTCAATAACTGCAGATCTTTTTGGGATGGAAGTATTTAGTCGTTTATCTATATTCATTGTTTTTATACTCAGTCGCGGAGTCTCTGGTGACATCAATGAATATTAGTCGATATTTCGACTGTATTTCGTAAAATATACATGTAGAACATGATGATTATGTCAAAAACAGCTGTCCTTGGTTAGCATTCCTCCATTTCTAAATATATCTGTGAAATATTCTTCAGTACACTGAGCGGGCATTCATTAATAGGTGGAATTCGTCTTCCAAATAGCTGAAAATCATCATAGTCATGGCAGTTAGCAAGATTTTCTTTTTCACTTTTTTTACACGCGGATTATACCCGGTTGGAAAACTATTCCCACACGAAAAAAATATATGAAAGTTTTATAAAAATTATATATAATCACTTTATAAAATTCTGATATAAAAATTGATTTTCATCAGGCCTCTGCGAATGTAATGATTGAAATATTATCTTTTTTATTTGATTACTTATAAAATAGTTAATTTATTTCAGTTCAAAAGTTATATTTCACACTTGAAAATTATTTCTGTCTCTCTGTTATGTATGTAGGATGTGACAAATGTGTGAGATGTAGAATTTAAATAAAATAAAAGATTATTAAACCACGTGGTTAATATTTTAAAAAGTAAGATAAAAACGATTTATTAATTAATCAAAACAAATATCAAAAATCAACTTATTATTACAAAATTATAAATATCGGTTATCTCATCCAGTCTATATTCATCTATAAATCAAGCATTACCCCTCAAGTAAACCGTGACTCGATAAATAAACAAAATTTAAGACCCAGAAAACCCCGGACTTCACTCTATCAAGTCTTGTTGCTTTACTAACTTCAAACTCATCCACTCTCGCACTCTCAGACCCAATATTTCAGGAAAATCTAAAAAAACCACTACCCAGAATGTTCTAGTTTATATATTTATTCGTCATGTGTTTTTTTATATTTCCGGGCCTTCTAAAAAATAAAAAAGTAATAAAAATTGCATAAAAGTGAAACTCCATTTTTTCTATTTTATTTTATTGCATTTCTTGTATTTTTTTGGTCCCAACGTCTCACAGTCACTCATTCATTCATTTATTCTCTATTTTCATGCGCCAAATGTATATTATATATCATAACAAAGTAAACTGAAATAAATTAACTACTTTATAAGTAATCATATTTGATGACTCTCTATGAATAAAAAAAGATAATATTTCAATCATTGCATTCTCAGAGTCCTGATAATAATAATAAAAATTATTATTATTATTATTATTATTATTATTATTATTATTATTATTATTATTAATTTGCTTTTTTTTTTAGTTCAGTGATTTAATCCTCATGTCATTTTTGCTTGGTGTATATAGGTATATCAATACAGATAGTCCTGTAATACAAGTAGTGTGTAGTCACATGCATCGAATATTTATGAAGCATAATTATTATCACCATTTTGTGTGACCCATCAGGAGTGTTTTAATTGGCCAATTATCGTGCAACGAAGTAGGTGTTCAGAGGGGCATCAAATTTGGGGAGACCAATTGGGTAGTTTAATGCAATGACGAATACCTTATCAGCGAAGAAAAATTAAATAGGAGATAAAAAAAAAAGAATAGCTTCAGTTCGCTTCCCTGATCTAACGAAAATGGAAAAAGTGATCAACCGCATAAAAAGACATTAATTGGTTCAAGCTCCATTCTAGCTCTTTTTACTTCCACATCGGTTAATGCACCCTTCTTCTAACACTGCACATAAAACTAATGTCACAGTAATATCAGAATATTTTTTAGAGAAATCCCAACTATTATTCATCAAGTTTTACTTGTAACAAATATAAACAGAATTCAACACTTTCAATACATTCTTGATCTTTTACTTTGACAAAGTAAAAGAATATATGTCAAACCAGCGAAGTCGATCTTGCATTGCTAACTTGTCCATAAACACCAAATTCCATTTTTAAAACACTTCCATTTTAACACCGGCTTGCAAGAAAAATTTAATGAAAACAAAATTATTTAATTATTATTATTTTATCATTCATAACATTGATATCCATAAATTAAACAATTAGAATAGGTAATAGTTATTCAACGAAAAAATATGGGCTTGACGGGGGATCGATCCTACTCACGTAGGATCATGTCAACCGTCGAGGTATCGATGAAAGTCATAGTTGAAAATTTTTATATGAATAAATCCTAATAAGACTGATACACAGTCCTTGCAGAAGCCTGACACGATAGCTAAACCATAATAATTTATAATTTGTTTATAATTTTTGTACAATCCATACATTCAATTGACGAATTTTTTTTTTTCCCAAATTCAATAAATGCTAAGTCCGGTCCCGTGTTAGGCTTGGTGAGATCAAGAAAAGCCAGGTCACAAATCTTACTAAAAAATAAATTTTCAAGGTGAAATGTCCGCTTTTCTTCGAATACGTCGCGTTAACCCTTTGCCTATCCCTTCTCCCCAGTTTTTCGTATTATATACATATACAACATGTGTGTATATCATATCGAGGCATGTGTTGGTGCACAACTACGTCCAGCAATTAGATATAGTCAAAAAAATGAAAATGTCGCCGTATAGCATAGCCGTCACACGAGAACTGCCTGCCGCTTGATTTTTTTTTTTTTTAAATAAAGAATAATAATTGTTTATAAATTCGGGCCATGAATTTAATGATTTTTAATGTATTCTTGGTTTAAAAAATTTTAATTTGATATGAATTATAATGAAAAAAAAAAACCGATTGTTTATAAAGTTTCCAAGTGAGAATAATTTTTTTTTCTTTCTTGAATTGAGTTTTCTCATTCATTTTACAATTTATATCAAATTCAAATTTGAAAAACAAAAAAGAAATCAGTAATTATTGAATTTGTGGTCCGCTATAATAAACAATTTATTATTATTCATGTAAAAGAATTAATGAAACGAGTGAGCTCAATTAAATAGAAGAAAAAACTAATCTCGCTCTTGATGTATACACAGCTATAATTATTTATTCGAGTACAATATTTTTATAAATTTATATATTTTATGAATTTTAATTTTTACTGAACAACTGTAGATAACTTTTTGATTGTAAACAAAAAAAAACGGTACTAACATAAGTAAATGATGTAGTAAATGGAAACCCGGAGTAATTTGTAGTAAAAAAATTAGAAGTTATAAATGATTATAATCCCTTTTTTTTATTTTAATTTCAATTGTGAATACTGATCATCGTGAGGTATTAATAACTAATAATTATAATTATTTATACAGGTTAAACAAAATAAGTGAAATAATAATCGAAACAAAATCACAGATCTATGTACCCCGAAATGCCTCAATTTTTTTTTTTTTTTTTTTTTTCTATCTTTAATAATCAAAAAACGTGAATTGAAAAAATATCTCAAAATTTTGGAATATAGAGCTGCATAATTTGCTGGATAGAAGAAAAAAAAAAAAAAACCCATTTGTGAGCCATTCTAGACTCGCGGGTTGATTATGTGTAAACATCTTTGGCACAAAAATAGTTTTGAAAATGTAAGATATCCCGATTTGTTCAAGGTGGCACTTTTTAAAAAACTGAAAATAAAAAGAATTTAAAAAAATTTAAAATTTAAAAATATTTGGACTCAATGAAATTTTTATAATGGTTAAGGCCTTGAGTCCAGAATTCACAAAATTTCAATTTTTTCTATTTTCTTTTTTTTTTTTTTTAAATGCCACCATGGTATGCTGCCACGGTCGATTAACCCGTAAACTTATTTCAACTCTGTCAAATTTTCCAAACTGCTTTTTTTTAAAATGTTCTATCCAAAAAAATTTTTTTTTTTATTTTAAAGCTATAGATAAAGTGCGTGGCAACCCAACGTATATATATATTTATTATTTAAATATTTTTGATCGCAATGAAGAAACAGAGTATTGTAAAGTATTGTTTTTTAATACTCTGCTTCTGGTTTAGAAATTTAGAACTTTTTTGATATATACAGAGTGTCCCGTAAAGAACGCACGCCAGGTATCCTACGAGATTCTAGAAAAAATTCTAAATTGTAATTTTTTTAGAGCTAAGTCCTACGACGCTTCCTGGCTGAGATATAAACGTTTTAAATCAGCCAATCAGAGCCAAGCGTCGCGGTATATTATGATTATGGCGTCGAGATCCGTGTAATTGAATTAATAGGTGGGGGTCATACGCTATTAAAATAATATTCACCGATCAGACTGGTTTTGTTTTAAATAGTATTTAATTTCAACGCAAGAGGTAGCTGATGTAAAAATAATTGATCACAATTATTAATCACATAATTGATCACATTTCTTGATCACATTATTGATCACATTTCTTATTGATATGTGATCAAAGATATTAATCACATTTATGAGTCACATATTTTTTAATAATAGAAATTACATTTATTAATCAAATTACTTATCAATAAGAAATGAGATCAATAATGTGATCAAGAAATGTGATCAATTATGTGATTAATAATTGAATACATAATAATTATGTATTAATAATAGTACTAGTAATTGTCTTTTTTTAATTTTCAACGTTTTTTGTAGCTATTTGTTATATTTAGGCAAGTACTTGTTTTTTTTTTTCACAAATCCATTTTTTCCCTCAGTCATTTGTTCATTCAAAAATTAATAATTGTTTATTCAAAGTTCATTAAATTTAAGGTCCACCGGCAGTTGTACTTAAATAAATAAGTTTTTCACCAATAACTAAACAATTATATCTTCTTTCGGAACTATTTGTTTATTAAAAAAAATTATTCATGTCATTTTAGATAAATTTATTAGGTAAAAATAGCTAAAATGAAAAATTCCATTGATTGTATGATTTATTAAAGAGTAATTGCATAAATAATAATCTGTTTTTAAAATTACATATTCATCTATAGCCAATCGTTGATTTAAGAATTATTAATTATTTATTGAAGATTTGTTTTTAAATAATAATTAGCTAGAAAGATAGATGTAATTGCATAAATAAATTTTTAAATAATTATTTTTCAAGTATTTGTTTAAAAAATTAATTACTTTAGGTAATTTTGAATATATTTCACAAAACCAAACAGCTAGAAAAACAGATGCATTTTTTTAAAAAAATTTTTAAAGAATATTTTTATAGTTAATTGTCTTTTTTTCTATTTGTATCATATTTCGTAGCTGTTTGTTTATTCAAATGCTTAATTTGGATAATTTTTAATATGGTATTTAAAATCAACAAATGACTTTAGGAAGACAAATAAAATTGATCGAATAATTTCTTAAACAGTAGTTGTATAAGTAATTGTCCATTTTTTATTGCATTTTTCCTTTTCTTCTGTAACTATTTATTTATTAAAAAAATTATTCTATGTAATTTTCAATGCATTTCTAAGAAATAAATGATTATAGAAAGATAAATTCAGTTGATTAAATAACTTTTTTTCAATTAATTCTATAGTTAGATGTCTTTTTTTTCTTCCTTTTTCCTTAGCTAAGTGTTTATTTAAATGATCAATTTAGATAATTTATTTGTTTATTTATTATAAACAAATGGCCAAAGATGCAATTGATTGAACAATTATTTAAATAATATTTCTACAAGCAACTCCATATTTTCTATTAGTCATTTGTTTTTCAAAAAAGTAATTTATGTAAACTTCAATGGATTTTGCAAAAAACAAACAGCTAGAAAAAAGATGCTATTGATTTAATAATTTTTTGAACATTAATTAAACAAGTTATTCTCGTTTTTTTATTTGCACTCCTTTCCGAAGCCATTTAAATATGATTTATTAAAAAAAATAATTCATGCAATCTTAAATGTATTTATCAAATGCAAATGTCCAGAAAAACAAATTTAATTCATTGAATAATTTTTTAAAAAATAATTCTACGAGTACTTGTTTTTCAGCAATTCCATCTTCTCTATTAGTCATTTTTTCATTAAATAATTACTAACTATATTTCTTAAAAATGTATTTTAAAAAATTCAATGGCTAGAAATATACAGTTGTGATTATAATCTATAGATAAATAATTAGTCAAACAATAATTAAACTCCCGTAACCGTTTGTCTATTAAAAAAAATTATTTATGTAATTTTAGATGAATTAACTAAGTGAAAAAGCTAGGAAAAAAAAAACAATTAAATAAATAATTTATTGAAAAGTTATTATCTATTTTTGCAGTCGCATGCTTTTTATAACCAATTGTTTGATAAGTATAATCAAAATGCATTTTTAAATAACAAATAGATAGAAAAACAGATATAATTGCATAAATATTTTTTGAAACAATAATTCTTCAAGTACTTGTTTTTTTTTTTTTGCAACTTCATCTTTTCTCATCGGCAATTGTTCATTGGAAAAAAAAATTTATTTATTTAAAATGCATTTTCAAAAATGAAACAGCTGGGGAAACAAATGCAGTTGGTTAAATAATTTAATAATTTAATATTTTGTTATATATAATATAAATAATAATAATAAATATACAATGTTACTATTTTTTTTACAAGATAATATATAATAGCTGTATATATTATTATTTATCCCCTCAAGCATTTGATTTACTAAAAGCGACATTATCTACATTTATACTACAGAACGCTTAATGGTAACAATTACTGACGGCGCAATGTAAATATATTAAAAAGTAATGGCAATATTATTAGAAAAAGACGGCGAAAACGGATATGACGCTCTTTTTTTGACTTTTGCCTTTTACTCCATACCACTCAATACCCATATTTTTCTCAATTTTTTTTTTATCTATGAAAATCATGTTTAAGGGATTTGGACGATTTTTTCCCGAATATGAGAATGAGATGAAATTTATACAGTAGATTCTTGAAATACTAATACATTTTCTGTAATTTTTTGGTAATTGTTTGGAAGCTTGTTATTCTTTTATTAATTTTTAAAGTTGACAACTTTTAACATGGGCTCTTATGGAGAATACGATTTTGTCAAAAAAAAAAGTTCATGAAAATACAATATCTCTGATCGACAATATGACATCACGACAAAAAACCTTTTGGGTTATAAAATAGGACAAAACGAAACATATGAAAAAAAAATCAAAGGGGTTTGGAGCTTAGTTTTTCTATAATTAATAATTAAAGTATGAAAAAACTCATTTATTTCACTATCTTTTATGGCTTATACTGAAACGTCATGTAAACTTGGCAACATGAGATATTCCGCCATCTTGTGGCGCGCAAGTTTGAAAGTGCCAGTAACAAGTTAAAGGCATATTATATGACTTACATGAAATAACTGTGTAAATAAATTAACTATTGATTACTTTAAATATAAAAAAAATTGATGCATTTATTTACAACAATCAAATCAAATATTAATTTAAAATAATAAAATAATAAATAAATAAAATAATAAATAAAAAGTTAAAATATTAGAGAGGATGGAAATAAGGACAAAAAAAACAAAATTTTATTTTAAACTTTATTTTTATCATCATCATTTATATTTTGCTCCATGTTTCATTCTACTCTTTTGCTTTAGGTTTATTATGCTTTTGACAGATACAGTATACACACTACCACATATTAGAAATACACCAACACGACAATACACATATAAAACAAGTGTGCCAATACTTTTTTTTTTTGCGCTGTTGCACGATTTTCATGATGTTTTTAATTACCAATAATAAGCTTTTAAACATTGAAAATTGATAGTAGAAGTATCAATCATTATTAATTTAATTTTATTATACGATAACAAACAGATAAAATAGATGTTTTTTTGAAAAAAAAAAAGAGATTTTTTTGGTTTTTAGCGGTTGGTAATAGCTGTTGGGTCAATGTATAAGAGATAGGCCGTATCCCCTCTTTTTTACCCTCAAAAAAATCGTCCAAATCCCTTAAAATTTAAAAAGCTGAATTTCTGACTTTGCCCCTAAATTTTTTTTATTTTTGTTATCATCTTTAAAAAGCTGAGAAAATATTACATAGAAAACGTCTTGAAACCTGTTTGGTTCTCTGAAAAAACGACTAGGATAAATCAAAAAGCATGAAAAATGGGCAAAAATCTGTGTTATATAAAATCATTTATCCTGAATTTTTTTTGATTTTATAAAAAGCTGTAAAAAATTATTGAAAAAAAGGAAATCTCAAATTGTAATGAAATTCCCCATACAATGGGGGTCAAAACAAGTGGGGGAAAAATCTAAAAAAATTTACATTGCATATTTTTTTCGAGGGCTTCAAGCCTGTGGTAGTTAAAAATGATCTGAGGATGGATCACCCAAACCAATGTCGAGATTTGGCGTTTTTACTCATATATATATATATATATTTGTTTATTGAAAAAAAATATTCTATAAATCATTATTAATAAATAAATGAACATGGTTTCATCTTCATTAACAAAAAAAGCTGTTGATGAAGATGCTGAAATGACGAAACACTTCAAATAAAGTAGTGATTTTTTAAATATAACACAAAAACATTCTACAGATCGTCATTTTACAAAAAAAATGGAAATAAATAATAATGAAATAATAAGTGATGAAGAAGTTAAAACGGTTAACAAATGTTGATTAGTTATGAATTTTCAAAGGTTGAGATGATAATTATTTTTCCTACGGGGTTATCTGATAACGTAAAAATAAAAAAAACAAATATATTTCCACGGAACTTTGACGTGCACGGAATCGGAAAATACGAAATTGTAAAAAAAAAAATTAAAAATAATGATAACTTTATAAAAAAAAAAGACAGAAGACAAAAAAATTCGAGACAGACCTGAATTCGCTTCCCGTGCATCCGTGGCCAAAGAAAAATAACAAAAGCAATTATTTATTGTGAAATTATATTAACAATTGGATAGTAGCTTCAATAATTGATCGATTTTAATTGTTTTTTTGTTTTTTTTGCTTCAAAGAAGGACGGATTCTTACTGTAATATTGTTGAAAATGAGAATTCTTTTCCCATAATCATTTACAAGAAGGTGCAATTAATTAAATCATTTTTTATACAATAATTATACAAGTAATTATATTAATTTTTAATAATCAATTTATATTGTTTTTTTTTTAAGTAAAAGATTTCTTCTTCCTAGATAATATTTTAAGTATTCGTCCTTCTTTTCGAAGAAAAAAAAAGTCAAAATCGATCAATTATTAAATTTGTAATCAAATTTTTAATATTAATTTTTAATAAACAATACATCCTATTTTTGAAAGAAATCAAAGTTGATCAATTATTTATTTTGTAATATAATTTTGAATATTCATCTTTAATCAACAAATTATATTAATGTTTGTTTTCAAGTGAAATTTTTTTTTCCGACAATAATATTTTAAGTATTTTTCCTTTTTTTGAAAGAAAAAAAATAAACTGAATCAATCAATGATTGAAGTTGTAATTTAGTTTTTAATGTTAATTCTTAATAAACAATTTATATTATTGTTATCTTGCAAGTAAAATTTTTTTTTTGCTATAGATGATCATAAGTTTGTATCCATCCTCTCTGAACGAAAAAAAAAAAATCAAAATCGTTCAATTATTAAAGTTATAATTGAATTTCAATTGAACAAATCAAATTATTGTAGTTTTTAGAATGAAAATTTTTTGTTCTAACCATGTATTAGTAAAAAATGGTGACTTTTGAACAGAAAAAAAAAATTCCGAAATCGATCCATTATTGAAGCTACTATGTAATTATTAATTTTACGGAGGCTCGGAGACAAAAGGTTCAGCCGTAGTATTGGATTTATTTCTAAAATAAAAAAATAACGCTCATAACTTACAAAATAATTGTCAAAGACTTCAGGTACAGTGAGGCTGCCACACATTAGATGCCATCAGGGGGGCAAAGCTTTGCCCTGTTGTCAGTCTCGACAATCTCTACATCCATTTATTTACTAACAAATACATAAATAAGTTCACGAACATTTCATAAAATAATAACAAATCTATGATAAATCCAGCCATAATACAAATAAAACATGATCAAATAAAGTGATGTACATAATACAATTAAAAACGGATAAATAATATCAGTAGGATAACGGGGCAAAAAGATCTGTAAAATAGGCTTTTAAGAGAACTCATGGAAAGAGGCCTCATGAGGTTATATAGAACTGTTTGTGAGCAAACTTTGAATATAGTAACGCATGGAGGGGAATTCCCCTGAATAAGGCTAGTATAGCTCTATCTGGTGGTTTGTATTGTATATTATATACAATCACAAATAATATGAATATACTTTGCTACGCAAAATACATAAGGTATTTATATGCGAAGTCTCATAATCGAGGAACAACGAATGGGTGTATGTGTGAGCGTATCGCTCAACTGCACACGCAGTGAACAGAAAGCTGATCTCTCCCGGGAGAATCAACGCTTGTTTGCATTGCTTATCATCATTTCCCATTTATATTAGACCGCATTCAACGAAAGAACCAACTATCCACACGAGTAGTCCCAATGGAATATCTCGATTTCTTTGCCGAGCGTATTTTTCTACTCGCACACAGCAGCTTCTAACTGTAATTTTTCATGGACATTTCTACTAAATATATATGCGTATACAAACATATATATTCACGTAGTTTTCGATTATATTTACAGATGGTATATATATTGTATTAGTAAAATAAACAAGAATGAAACAAAATATTATTAATTGTATTTAATTTTTTTCATTAAAATTATTGAAAAAATAAAAAACATTCCGTAATATTCATATAAAAATAAAAATAAAAAGCTGTAGGTCGAGAAAGTGTTACTCGCGATCAATTTCTCAGATTTTTCTTTTATTACATTATTGAAATAAAATACAAGAAAACCTGTCGTTTATTTTATAAATGAGAATAAACGTGCAAAGCTGTCACCTATAAAATAATATATAATTGTAAAAATTAGACGAGGTAACGTCTTTTCATGTCATAGATTTTTGTTATTAATCTAAATTGTCTAACAAGACTACAAGCTCTTTGCCAATTTATTTTTGATGATATATATTAGATACACTGAGAAAAAAAAACGACAAAAATTGTTATACCAGCACGACAAACTAGAGGCGAAATCCCATTTGGTCAATTATTATCGATATATAAACCAAAAATTGTTAGCCATCATATAAATTTTATAATACAGTTTAGACAATTTTTGAGGATATTCTGATATCCGAGACAGCATGTTTTTTTATCGGTTTCTTATAGGAAATTTGCTCAGGATTACGGGAAAAATACGGAAAAAATTCCTACGAATGCGCAAAGTGGTTAAACTTGCAGTAAACTGTCAAAAATCGGTCATTTTACGTCGTTTTGTGTAAGTGCGTCTTAATAACGAATAATAAATTCTTTTATGACTTTGTTGATATAAAACTCGTTGAATATAACAAAAAAGTTCAACATAACATTTCTCTATCTCTAATATTTTTCAGAATATTATTTTTTTTGTAGCAATTAAATTTTTTCATTTTTTTTTTTTTTTTATGTTTGCAATATGTTAAGCTTATTAAATAAAGAAAAAAAGTCTAATAAAATATTTGTCTATCTATAATATTTTAAAAGATATCATAACTTCTTTTTTTTTTTTTTTTTTTTATAATGATTAAAAACCTCCCTAGCTATTCGCTTGCCCTTAGCAAATCCCTGACCTTACAAATTAAATTCCTTAGCTACTTTGTTTTCTTTAGCAAATGCCTAACATTCTCACATTAGTACAAAAAATTCCCTAGCTATTCCCTTGCCCTTATCATATCCCTGACCTTATAAATTAAATTCTTCAGCTACTTCCATGTCCTTAGCTACATCATTTTCTTTAGCTACATCCCTACGAAAAATTCCCTAGCTATTTTCTTGCCCTTAGCAAATCCCTACCCTTACAAATTAAATTCCTTAGCCACCTCTATTTAGTTGAGTAATCTTTTTTTTTTCTCTGATTATTCTCCGGTATGGGTCATTCGCGTAAAAAGTCGGAGGAAAGTTGTAGAAAAAATCGGAGAAATATTTCCGCCGCGGATGTTGTGATTATTTACTTGAAACATAAATTTATAGGTAAAGAGGGTAATATTTTGGAAATGGAAAAAAAATGTCCTGATTTGGTTTTTTCGAGATATGGTAAATCTATTCTTAATAACTGCCATGATCGAACTCTAGAAAAAGCATGTGTAATTGACCATGACTGAAGCCATGATACTAATAACATGTTTTATGTTAATGAATGATTTAATTTTTAATTATAAATGATTAATTATTCAATTATTATTCAATTATTCTATTTCAATGCTTTAATTTTGAAGGCAAACGTTGGAAATTAATGTTAAAAATGTTGAAAGAATAATTACAAAATTAAACTTGCGGTGAGATATGTCACTTTATTGCACAATTAATATCGGTTTTTATTATTGAGGTCATATAAAATGTCCGGGTGAACGGATCCGGGTTGCCTTATTTGAATCGGATTAAATTCGGAACATGACTTTGACAAAAAAACAAGATCAAGTTTAAAGCAGGTTATCCTGTTCCGATTCGGATCCGTTATTAGTCCGGGTGAACGGATCCGGGTCGCCTTAGATAAACCGGGTCCGATTCCAATGTCAGAAACAATCAGGTAAACCGGGTCCGATTTGGATCAAGATCAGGCCAAGCCGGATTCAATTTCCACTCGGGAGACTTACAAAAAAATTTTTTACTATCCTTTGGTATCCTCACTCATTTACGCGATCTATTTAAAATGAAAACATGTAAAATAAAAAACATATAAATTTACATGAATCAACAACCTGGCGGTTGTTATTTTTTTTAGGTTAGATGGGTTAGACAAATGAATTCAAATTATTATCATTTTAATTATTAAGTTTATTGACTTTATCTATTGATGACTTGAAAATTATTCAACTAAAAATTAATAAATGATGAATCTTTTAATTAATATTTATAACTTAAATTATTAAAATGATAAATTTATCGTAAATGACAGCGAAAAGAGAGAACGAAAGAAAGAAAACGGTAACCTAAACCAGAGTGAACCGAAGCCGCTAGACGGCGTCTTAATGTAATTTTTCAATTGACCATAAAGGCTTTATGAAAGCCAATGAAATTATATTTATACTTTTAATACTTATAACTGAAAGAAGAAAGCGTTCAATGGAATAATACCTTTACTTTTCCATTTCTAAAGTATTAATCAATTAATGAGCGAATGAAATGTTAACTCTCATCTTTTCATAGAAGAATTTGTTTAATTGTGATTTTTTCTTTACGATATTTCGGTTTTATCATAACTAACTAGACTTTTTACATCAAGTATTTTATTTTTCGAAAGTGAGTTTTTATTTTTATAGATTAAAAACTATGATAGTAGTAAGGAAACATTAATGCTATAATGTTAACGAAAAATTATCAACAAAAAATAGTAATTTATTGAAGATTATAGTGCATTTTTTTTCTTTTTTTCTAACTCTGATTGTGTGACTGTATAGCTGCCAATGCTATCAAAGCACTGCCTGTAGATACTGACGTTTAACAGACTATTATTATAATAAATAATAATTCGGTTGTTGATTGATTTGGAAAAACTTGAATATGCCTATCGTCACTTTGACGATGAGCCCTTTCATTTAAATAAAATCAAAGCGATCGATTTAGTAATTCCTGAGAACATTGGTGCCAAAGATTTCATTTCCACATTAATACACTAAAAAAAGTTTTCTATATACAAAATTGTTGTGCTGGCACAATAAAGAGGTGGCCAAATAGGAATTTAACGAAAACTGTTTTACCGTCAAATAAAATTATCATGCATATGATAAATTTTTTTTTACATCACACAATATTTATTGAATTTTTAATAAAAATTATTAGAATTATAACAATTTTCATTGGAATTGAAAATAAAATTTCTCATGTACCTAAACAAAATTTATTCATCCGCAACAGCAAAAAAAAATTATTTGATAAATAATTATTAATAATATTAACAATAATTAAGAAAATTGTCATCAAATAATAATAAATTTTTTTTTATCACTAACAGAAATCATTTTTCTTAAAAACAAAAATTAATATACTTATATTCAATAAAAATTAGTGGTCCATGAAAAAACGTTGTGCTGTTTAATAAAAATTATCAGACAGATAACAAAATTAGTTAGAAAAGAAACGAATAATAGAATAATTTTAACAATTTTCACGAAAAGACAGTTTTGCCCCCTTTTTACTAATAATATTAATAACAGAAATAATACAAATCGAAATAATAATAACAATATTAGTAAATATATCAATAGAAATATGAAAATGATTGAAAAATATAATTATTAAATGAATTTTAATATTAATAGAAACATCAATACAATATTAATAATATAAATAGAAATATAAATATGATTGAAATATATAAATATTTTTTGAGTTTTTATATTAATAATAATATCATATCATTATTAATAAAAACATCAATAATATTAATAATATCATCAATAATAATATTATTAATATGAATATAATAACAATATAAATGTATAAAATAGTGCCTATTTATTAATATGAATTATTCAAAGATAGTTATAAATTTATAAATAATAAAACAACGACAGTACACAAGCAAACAGTCTATCATATATACGCTTGGACGCAGGAGAGGGAACGCTTGTGCGTTCCCTCTACTTTTTTTAGATCACTTTCAAACGTTACGACGGTCTACCGTGTCGACGGTCTGCCGTGATGACGCTCAAGCGTTACATGTATTTTTTTACACCCTAGATAAAAAAAAATAACAAGAAAACTCAATATGGCGGAGTTTTTTTGAGGTTATGTAGGGTTTTCTTCAGACATGGCTCTAGTCTGAAACTTTTATTTAGAGAAAGTGTTACTTGGTGTGAACAATTTTTGTTAAAAAAAACCACCTAACCTCAAAAAAAACTATGTTCATACTTTGAACTTCGCTATTTTAAATTTTTTTTAATTCATTTTTTTTTTTTGTTTGTTTTTGACCCTTCAACTTTTCCAAATACAATTTTCATCACTAGCCTGAAAACGTTCCTGTTGATGAAAAGACTCGAGAGGAGAAAAGTAAACCTCATGCATCAGCAATGAGACGAAATAGCTATTGCACTTACATGATGTGTTACATCATAGAGATCGACCATGTGGCCAAGATTTACGTTATTTGAATTACAGCAATATAACTAGACAAGATATTACAAACAAATAATTAAATGATGTGAAATTAATTTTGATATCTTCATTTGATAATGTTGTACTTAGTCTATAATTCCACTCACATTGAATATGAAACCTGATGTTAAAATGATGTATACTTGCTGATGATTGCGTTGGTGATGTACCTTGTTGTTGATCAAACATCAAGTATTGGATGTGATGTCCAGAAATCAGTATGACTGATAACTGGTTGGTTTTGTGATAATTTGATTCTGTTGAGCATGATAATTATAACTTATTCAGACACGTGTTCAGTATATAACAATATTATAATTGTCACTAAGTCTGGTATTGGCTCGTAACAGATATCAAATTTTTTGAGATTTAAATATTCTATTATATCACAGAGTTATTATGCGCAAAGGAAATGCTCTCACTTGTCGAATGATGGTTTTATCATATATACAATAGACGTACGTATGCCTGGTGTACACGTCATTAGACCCATTAGACCCAAAATACGGACCTACTTAATCACCAGAAATTGGCTTTTCAAACGCTTCTAATACGTTTCCAAGAATTGTAGATTAGATATGTATTTAAAATTAAACTCGTTTGTATTAGATGTAGCTAATATAAAAAGTATTATACTAAAAAATTCGATTTCATGGTCATTGATTTTTAATTAATTATTTTAGAAATTCCGTGAGAATTTTGTCATTTTTATTTTGCTTCAATTTTATCTCGCAAAGTCTATTCATCGCAGCTGAGGCAATTTTCGCAGTTTAGGGTTGCTTCATTTTGGCAGGCTTGGGCCATAATTTAGCCACGTTTTATTTTTCTACACGGGTACATCCAATTCAATAAAAAACTAAATTTCAGATATTACTCATACGTTCGTGATCGTTATGATAAAATGCCTTACCTATCTATTTGCTAACATGGTGCGCTGAAAAAAGACTCATTACTGAATGACAAATTTTATGTTTTTATAGTTGTAAGAAAAAATCAGTAATTCGAGTAAAAAAATGTCACCATTTGGAAAAATATTTTCTATTAAATTGCAGACGTATTGTTTTTTTTGAGACGAAACTACAATCAAATGATTACTACTCAACTTTGAATATTTTTTTTTTGAATTTCAACAAATGACTTTCAAATGACATTTATCCTGATCCTGTTTCAAGGATTTAAGCATAAAATACTCGAGTGGTAATCTGGTTAGGCTCGACGGATTTGAAGACCGATCTTGATCAAAAATTGATCAAGTTACCTTATTCAGGAAGCCTGAACGAATCCTGATAGCATCAAGTATCTTTATTACATCCTGAAGAAGAGTAACCTGATCAAATCTTGATCAAAGAATTATCAAGTTGTATATTTTTAAATAAATATATTATTTTACGAATTTTCTCTGATCAAGATGACATCAAGTATCTTGAACACATCTTGATCAAAATTTCTTCAGTCTGATAAAATTTAATATTGATGGCCATAATAATTTTCATTTGAGGTTATGCATATCTGTTATCTTGTGTCTACTTGTTTTTTTTTTTTTTTTTATACAATTCTAAATAAAATATAAGTAATTTGTAATTTTTAATTTGTAATTTGTAATTTTTGTAATTTTATAAAAGAATAACTCAATAAATTAAATAATGAATTAATTTGAAAAAAGCAAATACCATGAATTAAAGTAGAAATTAAAAAACAATCAAATATATCTCAATCATCTATATAAACAAAACGATGGAAATCAATGGAAAACATATTCACGGCCCTCTATATTTTAATTATATATACATACGACGGTCAGTAATGCGATTTCGATTCAGGTAGTTATACGAATAATATTTACATATATAAGTGCATATATTCATTGTATATATAAATAATATATATATAATATATAATATATATATATTCCCATTTGTAATATAATATATAATATATATATATTCCTATTTGAATCTATTAATGGATTTTTTTTTTTAAATATGGCTCAAATTGAAAAATTATTCAAAAAAAAGTTGTAGGATTCGGAGGGGAACATAGAAAAAAAAAAAAAAATTGAAAAAATTCAAAATGGCGGAGTTTCTGGTATGAACATAAATTTTTTAAATAGAAACAATATTTTTTTTTTGGACAAAAAAGTTTCTTACATCGAAATGAACACTTTTTATTTGAAGAATTTTTCTTTGTTAGTCTTGTTGTAAACATCTTTTTAATCAAAGAAAAAAAACGACCTAACCTCAAAATGAATTATGTTTATACTTCAAACTCCGCCATTTTGAATTTTTTTGTAATTTTTTTTTTTTTTCTATGTCCTTCGAACCCTACAACTTTTATTTAAACTATTTTTTAATTTGAGCCATATTTAAAAAAAAAATCCGTTAATAGATTAAAACTGGACACCTGGTAAATATATACAGGGTGATTTACCTTAGGTAGCATGACTTACGCTCGGTATAGCAGTATACATTTTCCGGGACATATTAAAGAAATAACTGCCATACCGACCGTAAGTCATGCTACCTAAGGTGAATCACCCTGTATATATATTGATATATTGATGTATTTAATAAATTATTATAAAAATTATGAGTTATATATCATTATTATATTAGTTTAATATATTTACGGATAAATATGGAAAATTATTGCCTATTTTACGAATCAACATGAGTAAATTATTTATTTAAAAAAATTCATTTATTATTTTTTATCTAATTAACCCTAAAAAATGAATACCAAAAATTATTCTACACTCTACTAATTAATTTTTTTTTTTAATTTATATATTTTGAATTTATAATTCCGTTTGTGCATTTTTACTCAACATAAAATATTAGGATAAAAAAATTACGATTTGCATCAACGGCCCCATGGCCGATCAGTCTAAAGCGTTAGTTGGTAAATTAAGATATCGTTGTTCTTCGGTTCGATTCTCGTTGGTTGCATGCACGTTATTCATATAGTGGTTTAATAGTAGAGCCTCGATTATCCGAACCTCCGTCTTCCGAACCCTCTGTTATCCGAACCACTGTAAGAGTATCCGAACGTTCTACTATCCGAACGGTGAAAAAAAAAAAATAAAACAAAAGAGATAGAAATAAAAAAAATAATGAAGTCAAGCGGTTTGATAACCAAATTGATCAAATTGAAATCAAAACCAATTGGTATAGTCATTTTTTTTTTATTTTCTTCATTCACGAATCGTCTTCCGTATTGTCTTTCGTATATTCGCGTCCTGTGTGTTTTTTTAGTTTATTTTTTTTTATAAATTTTATGAAAAGTTTGTTTTTCGAATATTATAACGAAGTATTATGTATTGAATTAATAAATTATTCAATATCGTTCTAAAGTTTATGTCTATCTCCATTTAAAATCCCTCAAAAAAATATTTCCCGTTATCCGAATATTCACTTATCCGAACTAGGCACGGTCCGTATTAGTTCGGATAATCGAGGCTCTACTGTATATCCTACGTCTTTCCTTTCCTTAGCTACCTCTCTCTCAGCAACAGTTAATAAACAAAAAAAAACAAAAAAAAGCCAAATTAATTTATCACTTTTTTTTTTTAATTTTTGATAACATTTTTTGACAATACTTTGAACAGGTAGCTTGATCAAGTCTCGACCAGGTAGCTTGATCAAGTCTTGAACCATTTTTGCGTTACGTTTTGATCAATTCTTGATCAAGTTCTCTGCTCAAAACTTGGTCCGAGTTCAAGTTGCCTGATCAAGTTTTAATCATATCCTGAACTGAATTACCACTCGGGTAAAGTTAGTGAGCATAAAAAAAAGAATATGTATAGATAATAAGTTTAAAAAAATTTCTGTTAAGCACAAAGCTCTTTTTTTAAGCGAATATTAATGTCGTTCGAGATAAATAAATAATACATGAATTTAAAACCGAACTGATCCATCTGGAACGAAATATTAATTACTTGGGAAAATTTGTGTTTATCCGTATATTTGAAGATACATATGTGAAAAAAATTCGTATTTTTTTTCAAATAAGTCGCAAATAGCTCTGTAGCTATATACTGAGGGGGTATTAGTAGTGCTAGCATGGTCGAGCAGGGCGAGAGAAAGAGAAAAAGAGGTCGAGCGAAGCTCATATCGTATTAATAGGCAATCTGGGCAACCGAGGGGTGTCATAAACTCAAACCCCTAATACTCACCTAAACTACCTCGGTTAAATAATGAAAACCCTATTTTCTTTTCTCGTTTCACCAACTAGTATCACTCTTTGCACACCCTTCTTCTAGCCTCTTACCAGTTGCCGCTTGGCACCCTTCTTTGGTTTGCAAGACCCTATAACATTCTGCCTGTTCGTAGAGAGTATAATTCATTTGCGTTTTTACTCGGCGGTAGCCATGCTTAATTTTACAGTTCATTCTGGGTATCTCGTTTTTGTCCTATTTTGTAATCAAATGAAAAACTTTTTACTTACTCTCCCAATTCAGTATAGCTTTGTGAAAATTTCCACTTTATGATGCATTTTTTATATTATCATGTTACTGTATCGAATGAGCAACCCAAGCCAATTCAAGAAAAAAAATTCAAAAAATCTTTCTAATGTATGAATACGTTGATAACTCCTGTTATCAAAGTAAAAAATAAAACTTTTGATATTTAGAAAAATATGTTTTTTTCAAATAAAAAAAAAAAATTTTTGATTATATGTTTTTTCGATTTGATTAGAGTATTATAAATATTAATTTCAGTGAATAAAGATCTATGTTAAAATGCACACATACTTCAATCGAAACAATCGAAGAAATAAAAAGGAATTTTGTTTTACTTAATTAATTATTATATTAGTCTTGAACAAAAAAAAAAAAAAAATTTGCTCTTGTAGATCGATTAGGCTGTACATAGAGTACTGTTTTCGTTGTATATTCGATCTAACAAAAAATTAACATTTTATGTACAAAAGAAGTGTGAAGTATTCGAAATGTGATGTAATTAATTTTGCTATTAATTAATTTTTCATATATAGATACATATACAATATATAACATATGATACTATATAGAAAAACCAAAGAAAATTTATTTTTGATTCATGTAAGTTTAAATTGTTAAATGAAAAAAAAAAAAAAAAAAAAAAAAATTATACTTGACCCCGCGTAGTTAAATTTTAAGCCAATATTATTTAATCTTATATAAAGCGGGGTCAAGTATAATTTTTTTTTTTTTTTTTTTTTTTTACGGAGGCTAGGAGCCATAGGCTCAGCCGCAGTATTGTATTTACGGCCGAAAAAAAAAAAACGTTCATAACTTACGAACCAATTGACTTAGAGTGATAGTATTAGGCTTAAATGATGCGTCTCTCGAAACTCTATCGCCGGCGTAGTGGGTTTTTTTTATTTTTTCAATAGTTTTTGGTAGAAAAAAAAAACTTAAAAATAGAAATAAAAACATTTAATTTTTTTTCTCAAAAACTATTGAAGATAGCCAAAAAAACTTATATATGTTATTACAGAGCTTTAAAAGAGCTTTCAATTAGCTTAATACCATGTCTTTATTTTGATTATCGTAAAAGTTATAGCGCTTTTAATAAACTTTTAATTCAATTTTTTAACAAGTTCAAAAAATTAGATATCGAATAACTCAACGTAGAATTGACATAAAGACTTCGTACTACGCTCAAAATTTGCGTCTCAAAAAACTCTATCGCCCGCATTGTGGGTTTTTTCCGCCATCTTTAATAGTTTTTGGTGGAAAAAAAAAAAACTTTAAAATAGAAAAAAAAAAACTCAAATATTTAATTTTTTTTCTCAAAAACTCTTCAAGGTCGCAAAAAAACCCGAATATCCTATTAAAGAGCTTTTCAAGAACTTTCATTTGAGCCTAATACGATGTTTTTATTTTCATTATTCTCAAAGTTATAGCAATCTAAATCAATTTTTTAACAATTTTCAAAAATTAGATATTGAATAACTCAACGTAGAATTGTCAGGGAGACTTCGTATTAGGCTCAAATTTTGCGTCTCAAAAATCTCTATCGCCCGCATTGTGGGTTTTTTCCGCCATCTTTAATAGTTTTTGGTGGAAACCAAAAAAACACTAAAATTTATAAAAAAAAATCAGATATTTAATTTTTTTTCTTCAAAACTATTTCAAATACAATATAAATCCACATATCTCATGATAGAACTTTGTAAGATCTTTCATTTGAGCCTAATTCGATGTCTTAATTTTTATTATCCCAAAAGTTATAACGATTTTAAAAAAACGTGAAAAAATTAGATATTGAATAACTCAACGTAGAATTGTCAGGGAGACTTCGTATTAGGCTCAAATTTTGCGTCTCAAAAATCTCTATCGCCCGCATTGTGGGTTTTTTCCGCTATCTTTAATAGTTTTTGGTGGAAAAAAAAAAACACTAAAATTTATAAAAAAAAATCAGATATTTAATTTTTTTTCTTCAAAACTATTTTAAATACAATATAAATCCACATATCTCATGATAGAACTTCGTAAGATCTTTCATTAGAGCCTAATACGATGTTTTTATTTTCATTATTCTCAATGTTATAGCAATCTAAATCAATTTTTTTAACAATTTTTAAAAATTAGATATTGAATAACTCAACGTAGAATTGTCAGGGAGATTTCGTATTAGGTTCAAATTTTGCGTCTCAAAAATCTCTATCGCCCGCATTATGGGTTTTTTCCGCCATCTTTAATAAAGTGCATATTTTTTTTCTAGTACATGAACCTATTTTACAGTAAATTTCATTTCATTGAGCATGTAGTCAACCAAAATTTTGATATCGTTTTTTTTAATAATGTTGATGTTGATAATGACAAATCATTTAATTATATTTAAGCAATGATTTAAGTTTACCATGGCCCTAGCCGGAGTATTGAAAATTTTTAATTTTCAAAGGGTAACGCGGGCCCACGCCCCAACAAACGTTACCAGATCTTTTTTTATTCTTATATTTTATGTTGGGTCAAGATGCACAAACGGAATTATAAATTGGAAGTATATTACTTGAAAAAAAAAATATTAATTAGTAAAGTGTAGAATAATTTTCGGTGTTCATTTTTTTGGGGTAATATAATAAAAAAGAATAAATGAATTTTTTTAAATGAATAATTGATTCATGTTGATTCGTAGAAAAGGCAATAATTTTTTATATTTATTCGTATAAAATATTAAACTAATATAATACTAATATATAACTAATAATTTTTATGATAATATTTTTAAAAAATATATTTTGATCAAATATTGACCAGGTTTCTTGATCAAGATGTTGTCAGGATACTTGATCTCGTTTTGATCAGGGAAAATTGTTAAAAAAAAATCATTTATTTAAAAAAATATATTTTGATCAAATATTGACCAGGATGCTTGATCAAGATGTGGTCAGGATACTTGATCTCATCTTAATCAGGGAAAATTATTTCAAAAAAAATTATTTATATTAAATAATTTAACTTGATAATTTTACGATAAAATATTGAACAGGTTTTCTTCATCAAGATGTCGTCAGGATACTTGATAATTTTTTGATCAAGATTTGACAAGGTTTATTTGATCAAGACTTGATCAAGATACTTGATGTCATCTTGATCAGGGAAATTTATGAAAAAATATAATTATTAAAACAATATAACTTTGAAATTTTTTGATCAAGACTTGATCAGGTTGCCCTACTTCAGGATGTGATCAAGATACTTGATGCTATCTTGATCAAGATTCGCTCAGGCTTCCTGAATAAGGTTCCCTGATCAAATCTTGATCAAGATCAGACCTCAAATCCGTCGAGCCTGACCAGATTTCCACTCGGGTAGGGGTATATTTATATCAACGTTATATTTCGTGTCCACTTCTAATAAAATATCAAATGATGGCCTGATATAGATGTCTAATAGACGTCTGCTCGCAGAGACAAGTGCCATCTATTTCTCTAAATTGAACTTCAGAGAAATAGACTTTCAGAGTTAATTTTAATGTATGTAATATAAAAAGCTTGAAAAATAAACTGGAATATATATTTTTTATGAGGCGTTTTTGGACGACTGAGTCGTTTCTAAGTTCGTTCTCCGGGACAAATTTACGCATCAAAACGACTTTAGAATAAGTTCTCATATTATATTATCTTATATTAAACGACTATACAGCAAGGAGTGTCGTTTTGAAGTCGTTTTTCGATGACTGTGCAACACAGGTAAGGACACTCGTCCAATAACGCTTTTGAACGACTTTAGTAGAAAAATATACATGTACAAACATTATTAAATAAAACCTAAATTTCTTTTTTAATATTCATAAACAAAAGCACTGACCACGTTTAATAGAATATATATAATAATACACGGAGAGAAATTTGTACGAAAAATTACTGTAGTGTACATAAGAAAATTTATCAGTAGCGCCACCATATCTATATATCACTAATTTTTTGTACGTACTTTTTTGTAAATTTGACTATACACTGCAGCGTAGTACTACACTTTAGTAAAAATTACTGAAATTTATATTAGAATTTCAATATATAAAAATATGCTATACTGTCTTGTTTATTTATTGGTTGTATTTCGAGTTATGATCGTGTTAATGGAAAAAAATATGTTTTTGATTGTTTTTAAAAAAATTTTTTTTTTTTAATAATAATATTATTATTTTTATGTTAACGTGTACATGTTTAATGCTATTTTTTTTTATTTATTAGTCATTTTTTTAATTTATCTAAAACTATCAAATTAAAATATTTCAAATTAGTTAAAAAAATAATCATGTTCCTTGAATCCAGGAAAAAGTACAACATATTTCACAAAAATTACTATAAACTTTAGAAAAATTTATAGTTGGCAGTTGATACATTTTCGATCTCCAAAAATATGCCAAGCAGTGTACTAAATATTAGTGACATCTATCGAAAAAATTACTATAAAAATTAATAAATTTTACAAGACAGTGTAGCATATTTTTGTATATTTAAATTTTAATATAAACTTTAGTAATTTTTACTAAAGCGTAGTACTATACGCTGTAGTTTATGGATGCAAGTCTTATATCGTTAATAAGTGAAGTTTTCGAAATTAAAACTTATAGTTTTTGCTAATACAGATAGCCGATCAACATATTGGGCTGCAGACTCTGGAATATCAGGTGGAAGTTCTGACTCGGGGAGTCCTACAGCATCAACACCACCATTAGTGTTAGAAGAATTAGGAAGCCAGAAAACGGTGTATAGATCCATGGTCCATAATGTTTCATCACCAACAGATCAACAGTATGCTTCGACATCACTTTATTCACAGCTTCATGGAAATCGTCCACAACTTCTTCTTAATCATTCTAATGCAAATCATTTTGAAATCGAATGTCCAAAAAACAAATTTTCTGAAGGCTGTTATATAGTTAATTCGACTGTGAACAGTGAGGTTAGAAAAGTCATTCAATATGAAAGCCATCATCATTCAGATGAAGGTTCAGGGAGTTTAATGATGAGACCTAAAAAAAGAAATACGGCAAATAAAAAAGAACGAAGACGAACACAGAGCATTAATAATGCATTTGCAGATCTTAGAGATTGTATTCCAAATGTTCCGGTAGACACAAAACTGTCAAAAATCAAAACACTGAGATTAGCTGCATCATATATTGGATACTTAATGGCCGTTTTAGAGACTGATGAAAGGGAAGAGCCACAGACATTCTGTGTTGACTTTCTGTGCAGAACACGAAGAAACAAATTAGAAAAAGTCACTGTAAGTTAAATATCAAACAGTTATTGGTTTTTAGATGCACCGAAATTCAGGTCCAAGGCAATGCAGTCAGGGTCACAGATTACTTACAGAATTCAGCTGCTTATCAGATTATTTTTGTTTTCTAGTTTTTAGGAATTCCTTTGAAATAAGAAATGAAAACTAAATGAGTTCAGTTTAAGTTGCTAAGGTAAAAAAATTTAGTTACGAGGAAAAGAAATTGTTGTTCAAGCACGAAAAACTATAAAGGCGAATTCCCATTCTGTCATTTATTATCGGTATATTAAGTAAAATTGATGATACAACAATATTTATGTATCATCATTTTTATTGCCATATCGCCAAGACTCACAACACGGCCATGCATTGGTCCAATAATGGCACCCGATAACTGGTAGCCAAACATGAACCATTAGTGGTGCATACTCGGCCAACAACTGGCCCATTAACCCAGCCTTGGTATTAGAATTATCTTGGCTGCTCAATGATCGGGAATCATGAATTGACCAAGCTATGGCGGACTCTTAGATGGCTAATGATTAGCCAAGCTATGGTGACCAAGCAATGGCCATTTAAGTAGCGCCAATTCTGGGGCAGTCATTGGCAACCAAGCAACGGCTCTTTATGAATCAGCCATGGCTTGGCCATTTAAGTACCGCCAACGCTTGAGCAATCATTGGTGACCAAGTAATGGCCATTTACGTTCTGCCAATGATATCTCAGGCTTTGGGAATACATAAATGGACTTGATGCAAAATGGCCAATTATGGACGTCGATTTGGGTGACCTATCCTCAGAACAATTTTTAACTATCATAGGCTTGTAGACCTTGAAAAGATATGCCATGTAAATTTTTTTTAGATTTTTCCCTCCCTTATTTTGACCCCCATTGTATGGGGAATTTCATAACAATTTGAAATTTGGTTTTTTTCAATAATTTTTTTTCGGTTTTTTATAAAAACAAAAAAAATTCAGGATGAATGATTTTATAGGTAAAATTTTCTCAACTTTTCAAAAATAATATTTATATTTTTCTCAATTTTTTTATTATCTATGAAAATCATGTTTAAAATTTAAAAGCTGAATTTATGACCAAATATAAAAATATATCTATTATAAATTTTGAATATGAGGTGAAATAAGTAAAATGCTAGATCTGTTCTCTCGATTTCTCAGAATTATACTTTCAGTTTTTTCTTTTTAGTTCATTGAGTCAAAATTAGGATGCTGAATTTTTTTTAGATGTTACCACCCTCCCCTTGAGAGTGTTTTCAGCCCGTTTTTTTCTAAATTTGACCTACTTACTTTCCTATTTGAAAATAATTTTTTTTTTTCTAAAAGACTTCTCTCATGACAGTCAACATGATTATATCAATTAAAGCATAAGCCTGGATTTTCATATATGTATATTCATATATTTTTTTTGAAAATCTAAAATTTGTAAGGATATTGTTAAAATTATTATAATTTTTTTTTTTGATATAAATCAATGATAAAATTTCCAAAATTTCGAAAATTGTAAAAAATTTTATAATTAAAAAAACAAAATAATTACTATATATGTAAAAGTTGAGACCCATTTTTTAATTGATAAAATAATATTGACTGTCATGAAAGGAATTTTTCAGAAAAAATAAGTTTTGCAGTAAGTCTGAATCAGAAAAAAGCGGTGGAAACACCCTCAAGGTAAAGCCGGAAAATTCTAAAAAACATATTCAGGATCCTCATTTCATCTCAGTGAATTCAAAAATCGATACAAAGTTTAATTCCATTGAGGTTGCTTCCGAAAGACAGAGAAGTACTATTATATGTATTTATTTCATTTAAAAAATAAGCTAAAAAAAAAAATTGAGTGACGATACAATAATCAGAAAGCAACTTCAATAGAGTTTAATATATTTTTTTTAGATTTTTGGGCTTATTATTTTTTTTTTCATTCAACGAAATGTGGGTAAAAATGGTCATGAATTATATTCTTTTTCAAGGCCTTATTTGAAATACCCGTGATGCTAGCGGAGCCTTTTTCGATATCGGGAAGTTGGCTAGCACCAGAATTATGTGCTTTTTATTTTTATTCCAAAGAAAGAATTTTCCTGCTCCCATAGGTTCAGAGAAAATCAATTTTCAAAAGTTCTTTGCTAAGTCGACATGATGCTAGCGGAGCATTTATTAAGAAACTAACAAAAAAAAAATAATGAAATGCATAAAATAGTGTGCGAATTATGTGCTATTTTACTGCGGTATTTGTTTTTTCACTAGACTTATAGATAAACAGAAAAAAGAATTTTCCAGAAAATACTATCTAACAAAAAACAAAAAACAAGTATTTTGTACAAAAAAAAGCGTCAAGTATTCGAAATTCTAGTCAATTTGTAATGTAACTTGTTTTGCCATTAATCAATTTTTTGATATCAAAAAAAATATGATACAATCAAAACCAACGAAGAAATTTTATCTTCGATACATGTAGTTAAATTGAGTTTAAATCTAAATTGTTGAAAAAAAAAAAAAAATGAATAATAAAAAAAAAAAAATTTATACTTGTCCCCGCGTAGTTTTTTCCTAAATTAAAAATTAAATTTCAACTCCACATTATTCAATCAATCTCATGTATAGCGGGGCCAAGTATAATTTTTTTTTTTATTATTTATTTATTTTTTTTTTTCAACAATTTAGATTTAAACTAAATTTAACTATATGTATTGTTACGTGCCAGGTTGCTATTTTTATTAAATATTAAGATTATAAAATGATTTTAAATAAATAAATTATTAACAATTTATCCGAATATATTTTAGAATAGATCCCGATATTAAAACATTAAATTATTTAAATAAAAACAACACCCTGACACTTAACTATTTTTAATCCTCTTATTTTGCTATTACCTACAGGCTAGCGGGTTAGGAGGGAATGTGATTAGGTTGTAGAAAAATAAATGTACCTTGTAGTTTAAAAATCCAATTGTTTTGAGGG
Source organism: Lysiphlebus fabarum (assembly GCA_011426435.1). Classification (NCBI taxonomy): domain Eukaryota; kingdom Metazoa; phylum Arthropoda; class Insecta; order Hymenoptera; family Braconidae; genus Lysiphlebus; species Lysiphlebus fabarum. Next base: position 80,772 of record WSYQ01001351.1, read on the forward strand.
CGCGTCAGTCTGGATAGCCGCCGTTAATGAAAGTCAATGGATAAAATACAAGACACAAAGAATTTAATATATGAAGAAACACCCCGAATAATCAAAAGTCAATAGTTAGGTTGTAACACAAATAAATTTCCACTTTAATATTTCTTTTTAAAACCTAATTAGGTGCTTAATTATTTTATTAGATGTTGACAGTTTTAAGTATAACACGAGAGTGATTTCCCTCTTTACAATTATTCTTTCTATATTTTCTTAATTTCTAAAATTTATGAGAGGGACTAATAATTAGCCAATGGCCAATTATTGTTCCCATAGTAGTCAGCATTATAAAATTATTATAAAATTATTTGTCTTGAATTTAACGGATGTAAAATATTTATTTACAACGTCTTTTTGAATAATTAAAAATATGTCAGCAAAATTAAATGAAAAAATATAAAAATGTTAAAATAAAAATAATATAATTTTTAAATAAATTAAATAACTAAAATATCGCGTTACATCCGGTAAATTCCAAACTTAAAAATTAATGATTTAAATTTAAAAAGAAACGTAATCGTAAATGCGAATACGTAACAGTATCGATAATAAAATTTCTTCGTTGGTTTTGATTGTATCATATTTTTTTTTATATCAAAAAATTAATTAATGGCAAAACAAGTTACATTACAAATTGACTACAATTTCGAATACTTGGGCTTTTTTTTTGTACAAAATACCTTAAGGACGTATGGTTTTTAAGAATTTTTTTTCAATTATACTTAAAATTTCTATTTATATTATTACTCATATTATTATTATTATTATTAATTCTATTTATATTATTGATATTGTTATTGATGTTATTATTATTATTCAAAATCATAGAATATTTATATTTTTCAAACATTCTTATGTTTCTATTGATATATTCACTAATACTATTATTAATACTGATCTTATGATTAATATAAATATTCAGATAATAATTTTATTTTTCAATTATACTTATTTATATTTCTATTGATATAATTACTAATGTTATCATTAATATTTCTATTATAAATATACTTTTGTTTATATAATTGATATTACTATTAATGATATTGATACTATTATTGATGTTATTATTAATATTGAAATTCATATAATATTTATATTTTTCGAAAAAAACTATCGAATATTAAAAAAAATATATAAATTAAATTGGTTTTTTTTTTTTTTTTTTTGTTAATTAACTGATCTGTTTAACTCATTGCTGTTGAGAGAGAGAAAGCAGTAAGAAAGACCCAGGGAGGTTTACATGTAGATCTCCATGGGAAGACCATAGGATACATACAAAACAATTTTATAAATAATGTTCACTTAACCAACGAGATTTGAACTCACAAGCAACGATATTCTGTTTTTCACTCGGGATGATCAATGGCAGTGCGTGCATTGCATGAAATTGTGAAAATAATATAATTGTCGATAAAAAAAAATTAATAAAATCTAGATTTAATGGATAAAAAGCTTATATTAATACACTATTCTACTAATTTGAAATTATCATATACATTTGCGAGTAAATTAATAAAAACTGGAATGCAATACATAGTAAATTGCAGCAATAATTAAATATAGTTACAAAAGCTACAAACATAACATGTTTTTATTTGTTATTTTGTACAGTAGAGCCTCGATTATCCCAACTAATTAGGACCGCACCTGGATCGGATGAGTGAATAATGTTTTATATAATTATATGAGATAATGTAATAACATTTATTTCATAATCTTATATATATTTTAAATAATTTTTTTAAGTACATATTTTGGTTTTTGATTTTTATAAATACTATAAAAATATTTTATGTATACATATTGAAAAACATATGATTAGATATTAAATATCTATTTTTTAATACACTTTTAATACAAACATGAAATATTTTTTACAATATAATATAGTTAATGTTCTTACACTGGAAAAAGTATATGTTCATATTAAACATATTATGTTTAATATTAACATATGGTATATTCAACTGGATAGTGGCTGATAAGTTTATATAAAACTTATGATATTTTAACATTAAATATACGTATCTTAATAGTCAATATGCGTACGTTCCCACTTAAGATATCTATTGTAACGAGAACCAATATATGTTAACTATTAAGATACGTATTTTAACTGTCAACATACCCGATCAGCAAAGAAACGTTATGAAATTAATCTTCAATACGTTTTTTCCGGAACGTTCCTTAGGAAGGTATTTGAAACGTTTATAAAACGTATCAAAGGTTTTTAATTTCCTGAATATTAAAAAAAAATGTTTTTAAAGTCTTTTTTAGAAATTAATTTGGAAGGTTTCAAACATTTGTTAAAGATACATATTAAGTATATAGATGTAGAAATGTTTTGTATAAACGTTATGGAAATGCTTTATAAATGTTTTTTATCTATCAATCTTATTACAATTATAAACCAATACCTAAAATACGTGTCTAATATGTTTCCAAATAAGTCTTTCTGAAACATTAAGAATTTGACATTTTACATATGCTCTTATGAAATGATCTGGAAATTATTGTGTACATCGTAATAACAAATCATATTTTGGACGTTAAAAAAACATTTTTGGATTACTTGTTGTAATGCTTTTTTTTGAAACTAAAAAAAAATGTATTAAATACAGATTGAAATGTAAAAAATTTATGTATTCAATACATTAAAAGCAAAAAGTATTTAACATATATATATATATATATATATAGAATATGAGTATTCAAAGAGTAGTCAAAGAGTAGTCAAAGCTGATGTTTTTAGTTTAGCTAATAGTAGCACGTTACAAATTGTTTAATTAATATTTTTTTTATGACATAAATATATTTGTACATTTTACAGCACGCGTGTAACATAAATACATTTATCATAGTTTCTTAAGAAATCGATATTTAATAGTCAATAGTGAATGTACCCGAGTAGAAATTTGTTAAGGATAGCCTGAATACGGACTCGGATCGGTTCAAGGAATCGTGAGGCTATCCCTATTCAGGTATCTCTAATACATCCTGATCTATTCCGGATTAGAAAATCATAGAGCGATCCTTATTCAAGTATCGCTATGACATTTTGATCTGACTTTGATCAAGTTCACCTTATTACAGCCTGAACATAGATAGCCTGACCAGGACTTGATCAAGTAATAAATATTAACATGAATATTTTTTTGAAACTGCGTTTGTAAAAGACTCTATTACGCTCCAAAAATAGTGCGTAATGAAATACTTCTAATTACCTCCAAAATCGTATAATAATCACCTACTTCACGTATTATTTGAACAATATACTATTTTTTTCCATTTTACTCGATCTGTATAGCATGAGGTAAACGCTATCTAATCTTGAATAAAGGAACTTGGAGAAAATCCTGACTAGGACGTGATCAAGCGTCCTATTCAGGATTTGATAGTGTTTACCTGTTGCAATCCGGATCAAGTAAAATGTAAAAGAAAACATTTATTTTACTATTTGTTACTTGATCAAGTCCTGGTCAGTCACTAACTTGTGGCCGGAGTGGGCAACAAACACATTCTTTGCGCCACAAATTCGTGGCGCCAAACGAGTCCGCTAGGCCAAAAAAGTCATTCATACGACATTGCTGAAGTGACTGTTATTTTATACTTCTTTTCAATACAGATTATTTAACCCCATAGGGATACTTTTAGATAAATTTTTACCTATGATTTCGATAGATATTTGCGTTTCGAAGATTAACTTTTTCATTATCAAATGGCTGACACCAGTCCTCGGAAGTTTATTCGACATCATATTTCAGCCACTTCTACTCTACACTACTCTACACACGGAGAGAATTTCCGTTAGATAATTAATATATGAGTTTTTATAAAATCTGACCCTGAGTCGGCGGACTTTGTCGCCACCACTTAGTTTTTCAAATGGTTTAACGATATAATCTTGCGGTTATCCCTTGAAATAGTTCGGCTCTATTGAGCCTTGTAAATAATGACTTTTACACAGTGGCCCATAAAGAAAATCTCAAGGATATCCTGATAAACTTAAGTCTGTCAAATTTTGTGAACAATCCGTTTTTCTAAGTGGCTCGTAGACAAAATCTCGGGGTTATTCTTTCATTAAATTGCCGTGTTGAAGGTATGTTAATTAAAGTTGTCGGATAAAAAAAAATTGTTTAAACTGATAGAATATTATCATATTTCGCAATTCTTTTTTAATTATTAATAATCATTTTAAATTAAAAGGAAGATGTTTTTTTTTTTTTTGAAAACTATATGATATGTCCTGAAGGGGATTCGAACCTATGACTACCTTATTACCATTCGCATATTTCTACCCACGCGACTATCGGACGGTTATGGTTCATCTCACAAAATTTCTTATACTTACAGATTGAATTGACCGAGATGAATTTATATACCAACGTAGTTCTTTTTACAAAAAAAAAGTCTGTGTGTGTTACCAGTACGCGCGGGGGAAGTAAAACTACTTTTGTATTCGACCTTTTTCAAAAATCAAATTAAATTAGATGAAGGTAAGATGAGATTAGATTTTTAATATTAATAGCAATAACAATATTAATATTAATTATATCAGCAATAATAATATAAACTATATAAATCAAATAATATCAACAATAGAAATATATAAATACTATTGAATATCTTATTTGCCACAAAATGATAATATGAATAATATATATATTCATATCAATATTAATATTGTCAACAATAACATAGAAATGTACGATAATAAAATTAAATAACACGGTTAATAAAAGTTTGAATAGTAATATTGATCATAATATCAATAATATCGATAAAAAGATCAATCATTTTTATATCAATAAAAATGTAAATATGATTAAAAAATGTAAATATTATATGATTCTTAATATAAATAATAACATGATATCAATAATATAAATAATATAAACAAAAACATTAATAATGATATTAGTAAATATACCAGTAGAAATATGGAAACGATTGAAAAATACAAATATTATATGGTTTTTAACATAATAATAACGGTATTATTAATACTGATAATATACATAATTGAATTAGTAATAATATTGATGATAAAATTAATAATAAGAATAATATAAATAGAAATATAAATATAATTAAAAATATAAATAATATATAAATTTCAATATCAAAAATAACATCAATATTAATATCAATAATATCATCAATAATAATATTGATAATATTAGTAATTTTATCAATAGAAATGTAAATATGATTGAAAACTATAAATAATATTATAGATAATAATATTGATAATATGTATTAATAATAAAAATAGATGAACTGGTAATATATAAATATTATTTGAGTTTCAATATTAATAATAACATCAATATTCCTAACAATACTTTTAATAATAAGTATAGAGATATTAATATAAATATAATTGAAGAAAAAAATTATAATATGACCTTTAATATTAATAATAACATCAATAATAATTTCAATAATATGAATAATATTATAAATAATAGTATTGGCAATATTAATAATATTAATAGACGCAACATAGAAATACGCTTGGATGCGAAAGAGGGGACGCTGGTACGTCCCCTCTACTTTTTTTCACATCACTCTCAAACATGTCGACGCTCGAGCATTACATGAATTTCTTTTTACCCCCTAGCGAAAGAAAAGAAGTTTCACTTTAAAAAAACAGTATCATTTTAAATTTTGTTATTTGGAAATTTTTTTTTTTTTTAAGTATATATTTTTAAAAATAAATAACGATGTTTTTTTTAAAATAAATTCGAAACTGAATTGTATTGAAATCAAAATAATAGAATTAATAATGAATGAAAATCATTTTGTTATGACACATGATTACATAATACTGAAATATTTCAAATACTGGAAATATCAATGATAATATAACTTGTATTTATAGTGTCAAAACATTTGTTTGTTTAAATTGATAATATTGTAAAAAGAACTTTTAGAAATATTGTTTGATAAATCATTTATGAAATCATATTGATCCAGGAAAGATCCATTTTAAATGAACTTTTTTAAAAAAATTGTTTCTTTTTTTTAAAAAAATTTTTATAAACGAAAAAATTATTTAAAAAATTCTAACCCCCCCGAAAAAGGGTGAGAAAAATAAATAAATAAAAAATTGTTGCTTTTGAGCTTCCTTTTTGAAATAGAAAAAAAAGTTTAAAATAAAAATTGTTAATTAAATTTTTTTAAGGGGGGTACTTCAAATGAATTTTTTTGTTTGAACTAACTGTTATATAATATAACGGTATAATATAACAATAGTTATTAATTTTTAAAGTTTCAGATAATTATTATTTTGGGGTAGGAATTTATCTGATGACGTCAAAAAAAAAAATACACGCACACGATCGATAAAAAAAAAAATAAAAGAAATAAAACAAAAACACAGACACACTTATGAAAAATAAAGATAGAAAAAAAAAATAATTCTGGACGGATATTTCTTTTTAATTTCATTTTTATTCGCGTCCGATCCATACATGACTTAAGAGTATAAACAAAAGCAATTATTTATAATAAATAAAATTAACAATTGCATAGAAGCTTCAATAATGAATCGATTTCAAAAATTTTTTTTTTGTTCAAAAGAGACAAGTACACACAATTATATTATTAGAAAAAAAAAATTTTCTCACTTCAAAAATTATAACAAAACACAATTTGTTATTAAAAAATTATTATTAAAAAATAAATAAAAACTTGATTAATCGATCGATTTCAAAAATTTTTTTTTTGTTCCAAAGGCACTGATTTTTACTAATACGAGGTTAGGACAAAAAAAAATTTTTACTTGAAAAATAACAACAATATAAATTGTTTATTAAAAATTTATATTAAAAATTAAATTATAATTTCAATTATTCATCGATTTTGATTTTTTTTTTTTTTCGTTTAAAAAGGATAAATACAAACTTTATGATTTATAGAAAAAGAAAAATTTTTCGTTGAAAAATAACAACAGCATAAATTGTTAATTAAAGATTAATATTAAAAATTGAATTATAACTTCAACAATTGATCGATTTTGATGGTTTTTTTTTTTCTCGTAAATAATAAAGTTCGTATCCATTCTCTATAAACAAAATATTGATAGAAGTATTAATAATATAAATATTTCAAATAGGAATATTAATAATAATATTTGTAAATATATCAATAGAAATATGAAAATGATTGAAAAATTTAAATATAATATAGATTTCGATATCAATAATAACAATAATATTGATATTCATAATATAAATAATGATATTAGTAAAAGTAACGATATTAATAATATAAATGATGATATGCGTAATAATATTGATAATTTTCAAAATGGAAATAGAAATATTATTGATAATATTGATAATTATATCAATAGAAATATGAATATAATTGAAAAATGTAAATATTAGATGAAATTTTACTATTAATAATAATATCAATAATAATATTGATAATATTAGTAATTTTATTTGTAAAAATATAAATATGATTTAAAAGATAAACAATATTATAGATAATAATATTGATATAATTAATAATAGAATTAGAAATATTAATAATATAAATGGAAATAAAAATGATATTTGAGTTTTAATATGAATAATAAGTAAATGATATTATAAATAATAATATTAATATAATTAATAATAGAATTAAAAATATTAATGATATAAATGATAATAATAATAATATTAATATCAAAATAATAAAAAATATTATTGCTAATAATATAAGAAATAACATAAATGGAAATATAAATATGATTGAAAAATATGAATATTATCTGAATTTCAATATTAATAATAGTTATAAAGATATTAATGATGATATTAGTAATATGAAAAATAATATCGATGATTCTAATAATATAAATAATATAAATAGATATATTTATAATAATATTAGTAAATATATCAATAAAAATATAAAAATATTTGGAATATATAAATATTACATAAATATCAATATTAACAATAACATCAATAATAGTATTAATAATAAAATCAATAGTAATATTAATTATATAAATAAATAAGTATATTTATAATAGAAATAAAACAATGAGAAATATTCATGATAATATTAGTAATTATATCAATAGAAATATAAATATAATTGAAAAGTGTAATTATTATATGAATATTAGTATGTATTAATAATAACATCAATATTAATGATAGTATTAGTAAATATATCAATAGAAACATAAAAATGTTTGAAAACTATGAATATTATGATTTTAAATAATAATAATATGAGTTATAATATAAATGGAAATATAAATATGATTGAAAAATATAAATATTATTTGAGTTTGAATATCAATAATAATCTAATTTAAATATTAATAAAAACTTCAATATTAATATTAATAATGTCATTAATAATGTTATTAATATTACAAATAGAATAACAATATAAAATTATAAAATAGTGCCTGTACATTTATATAAATTATTCAAAGATATATATATATATATATTTATAAATAATATAACAACGACAGTACACAAGCAAACAGTCTATCATATAGACGCGACATAGAAATACGCTTGGACGCGGGAAAAAGAACGCTGGTGCGTCCCCTCTACTTTTTTTCACATCACTCTCAAACATGACGACGGTCTACCATGACCACGCTCTAGCGTTACATGTAATTTTTTTTACCTCCTAGTGAACGAAAAAAAGTTTTACTTTAAAAATTATTCATAATATTATATAAATATCATTATATAATATATACAATTACTCTTTAGAAAATAACTTAAACCATTTCTTCTTGCTATTTAATTATTACGAATAAATTTAAAATTACCTTTATAATTCATTCAAATGAAGAAATAGCTACGGAATAGGATGCAAGTAGTGAAAAGATATTTACTTATGCAATTACTTTTAAAAAAATCATTCAAACATCTACATCCGTCTTTCTAGCTAGAGATATTTGAAAATGCATTAAAAAATATAAATTGATAATTTTTAAATGAAAAATTGCAAAAAAGACAAGTACTGGTACAAATTATTTTTCAAAAAATTAATCGACTGATTGTGATTCTATAAAAAGAAAGTATATTCAATATTTGATAAATAATTATTTAATCAAACAATAAGCTGCAAGAGACAATTTTATCAAAAAAAATACTATTTCTGCAATTACTCTATATTTTCTTGATAAATTCATGTAAAATTACATAAAAAATTTCTTTTAATCTACAAATTACAAAAAATAAAGATGGATTTGTAAAAAAACACTTATTTGTTTAGTTATTTCTTTAAAAAGCTAGCTTTTGGTACCTCATCAACAAATTTTATTTTACATAAATTAAATTTTTAGATTAATAAATGGCACGATTACATTGTGAAAAATTATTCATTCACTCTTATAATTTTTGTTCGAGCCAGATCTTTATTACAAAAAATAATTTATGTAACTATAAATGCATTCAATAAAAAAAAAACTATAAAAAAAGAAATCAATTGATTGAATAATTTTTTAAACAATAATTTCCATTTGTAGGTATTTGTTCATTCAAAGAATTATCTTATTCAATTCTCAATGCATTAATGAAGAACTAGATGTAATTGTGGCTAGAGAGACATATGCAATTGCATAAATAATTTTATAATTTTACAGGTATTTGTCTGTTTTCGAGATGCATCCTTTTCCGTATAGTCGATTTTCCATTTAAAATTTATCAATTTATATTTTTTAATCCATTTTCAAATATCTCTTGCTAGGAAGACGAATGTAGTTGTTTAAATACATCTTCTTACTTAGCTTATTGATCACTTTAAAATTATGAATTTATTATTTCAAATGTCCTTTGAAAAATCGAATGTCATCACATAAATAATTTTTAAGATAATTTTTTCACAAGTACTCGTCTTTTTCGCATACATCTTTTTCAGCCAATTGGTCACTTAAAAATTATTAATTTTTTATTTGAAATTTTTTTTTTAATTGTATATTCTTTCCTTTAGCTACATTCTTTCCCTTAGCTATTTGTTCATTGAATAATTATATTCAGGCATTATATTAATAAAAAAATAAAGAGCAAATAGGTAAAGGAAAAGGATGCAGCTAAAGAAAAGGATGTACTCATAAAAAAATTCGATCAATTTTTAAAGTTATGATTTAATTTTTAATTTAATCTTTAGTTAACAATTTACATTGTTGTTGTTTCTTACTTAAAATTTTTCTTTTCCCATAAATCATAAAGTTCGGATTCATCTCTTTTGAACAAAAAAAAAAAAATCGAAATCGATCAATAATAGAAGTTATAATTTAATTTTTAATATAAACTTTTAATAAACAATTTATATTGTTGTTATTTTTCAAGTGAAAATTTTTCTATCTTAACCTTGTATTAGTAAAAATCGGTGTCTTTTCAACCAAAAAAGAAAATTTTTTAAATCATTGAAGCTACTATCCAATTGTTGAATTAATTTTACAATAAATAATTGCTTTCGTTCTTATTTTTTGGCCACGGATTCAAATTCAAATCAAATATCGTTTCAAGTTTCTTTTTCTTCTGTCTTTTTTTCTTATAAGTTTGTCATTGTTTTTAATTTTTTTTTTCTTCTATTTCTTTATTCCGATTCCGTGCGCTTTCAAGTTGCCCGAGAATATGTTTGTTTTTTTTTCACGTCATCAGATAAACCCATAAGTCCGGATAATAACCATTTACAACTTTGAAAATTAATAACTAATTAACGATTGGTTTAAAAAAAAAAATTATCCGCAGAGGTAGCTGTGGATTTTTCAATGAAAACCGTCACTTGCTATACAAAGTATACACCGACTGTCAGAAACTCTTTATTAAATATATATATTATTTAAATTTTTATCTTTTAAAAAGTTTTGCTGAATATTTAAAACATGTTTTTGAAACACAGAAAAAAATTTTTACTCTCGTTTTTATTTCAGAATAAACATTTTCGACCTGAACATTTCCATGATGAGACAAAAAAGAAATGTCGGACAGGATGGCCTCAACACATGTGGGCATTAGAATTGAAAAATGAATCATCTTCAACACCAGTACTTTAGACAGTCAGACATAAGAGAGTCTCAGATATTAAACTTCAGTATAGATTTACGATTATGATCTTTTAATATTTTTTCTAAGTCAACAGTTGATAAAATGCTATCAATAAAAAATACGCAACAAAATGCATCATCTTGCGTCGAAATTTTCATATTTATTCCAAATATTTTTGTAACCACTTCAAAGATAAATTTCTAGGCTTTGCTGTAATTGTTTTCAAAAAAGCCAAATGTAAAGTATGCTTAAATTTCTCTGTAGTCGTACACCTTGTGAAGTGAACTGCTACTTATAATAACTTTCAGGTGAAATTTCCGATGCTGATACTCAAAATAGGTTAGAACATGAGTCTATTTATCATTATAAATTTATTTGTAGCTTCAGTTGAATATATTGAATTGCTTACAGCAGTACGCATGCTTGAATATGATTCTTTTGTGTTTTTATGGCTCTGTGATTGTTGTATTAACATCTGCAAATTTGGTTAGAACTTTTACTAATCAGAAAGAATTATATAAGCAGACTATGACATACCAGAGTGGAAATCTGCTCAGGCTCGACGGTTTTGAAGTCCGATCTTGATCAAAAATTGATCAAGTAACCTTATTCAGGAGCCTGAACGAATCTTGATCAAGATAACATCAAGTATCCTGATCACATCCTGAAGTAGGGCAACCTGATCAAGTCTTGATCAAAAAATTTCAAAGTTATATTATTTTAAATAATTATATTTTTTTTTAAATTTTCCCTGATCAAGATGACATCAAATATCTTGATCAAGTCTTGATCAAGTAAACCTGATTAAATTTTGATCAAAAAATTATCAAGTATCCTGACGACATCTTGATCAAGAAAACCGGTTCAATATTTGATCAAAAAATTATCAAGTCAAATTATTTGATATAAATAACTTTTTTTAAACAATTTTCCCTGATCAAAATGAGATCAAGTATCCTGACCACATCTTGATCAAGAATACTGGTCAATATTTGATCAAAATATATTCTTTGAAATAAAAAATTTTTTTTTAAACAATTTTTCCTGATCAAATAAGATCAACTATCCCGACCACATCTTGATTAAGAAACCCGGTCGATATTTGATCAAAATATATTTTTTAAAATAAATAATTTTTTTCAAACAATTTCCCCTGATCAAGATGACATCGAGTATCCTGAACACATCTTGGTCAATTGAACCTGGTCAAATCTTGATCAAAATTTCGTCATGCTTATTAAATATAATAATGATGGCAGCAATAATTTTTATTCGAGGTTATGCATATTTGTCATCTTGGTATATTATATTAATATATTTAATAAATTATCATAAAAATCATTAGTTATATATTATTATTATATTAGTTTATTATTTTATACGAATAAATATAAAAAATTATTACCTTTTCTACGAATCAACATGAATCAATTATTCATTAAAAAAATTTATTTATTATTTTTTATTATATTACCCCAAAAAAATGAATACCGAAAAATTATTCTACACTTTACTAATTAATTTTTTTTTTTTTTAAGGAATATATTTCAAATTTATATTTCCGTTTGTGCATCTTGACTCAACATAAAATATAAGGATACAAAATGACAATTTTCATCGACGGTCCCGTGGCCGAGCGTTAGTTAGTAAATAAAGATATCGTCGTTCGTCGGTTCGATTCCCTTTAGTTGCGTGCAAGTTTTTTTATATATATCCTATGTTATTTCTTAGCCTACCTCTCATCTCTTTCAGCAGCAGTTAATAAAAAAAAAACCAATTAAATAATTATATATGTATAATTTTTGTTTAAACTATTGATAATATATCTTGATCAAATCTTGATTAAGCAGCTTGCTCAAGTCTTGACCAGGTAGCTTGATCAAGTCTTGATCCATTTTTGCGTTACCTTTTGATCAAGTTGTCTGATCAAATTTTGATGATATCCTGAACTAAATTTCCACTCGGGTCAATAACAAGAATTGCTTTAGTGTATCTTATTTACTGTTATGACAATTGATTTGATTCTATAACCAGTTACAGCCATAAACACGCTAGTTACAGTTACAGTTTTTAGAGTGAGGTCATTGGACTTGAGGCAAGAGAAAAAAATTATTCGACGACATAATCGATTAAGTGTGTAGAAAAAAATTATAAAAATATCGTTAAATTTATTTTTTTAGTTATTTTTTAGAATTACTCAAAGTTGTTGGTTGTTATAATTACAACAGTTGAATCAAAGTTTTGGCGTGCTGATAAATTTCAGGAAAGAAATATAACGCTGGTCCTGTCGTAGAGATAACTGATTTTTTCTCTCCAAATCCTTGTTCATATACTTTATTCTTAGGGTTGTTTTGCGGGTGAATTTTAGTAAGAATGGGTTTGTTAGTTGGGGTAGGTTTTCTTATCGGCTTCCTATTTCTTTTACTTTGATTTTTAATCGGTTTAGGGTGTTTGGAGTTGAAGTAGGTTGTTGTTTTTCTATTGGATCTTAGAAGAGTATCGCAACTTTGACCAAAGGCACTCCACGGTAAGGGTCATGGATCAACACTGATTATGGTCTGTTACCATATTTCTAGCAGCTATTTCATTTAACAAGTCTTTCTGAGATAAAATAAATAGAATCATCTCGCGTTATCGATTTCTTAGCTAGTACACTCTTGAGCATTTATATGAACCTTAACATCAAGTAATGTCATTTATTCCTTAGCTATTATACTCCTTAAAATTTACATTTACTACATCCGGTAGCGTTATTTATTCCTTATAAATATTTTATAAACTACGCGTATGTAATGAAATATCTGCTCGTTAGCATTTATATTAAATAACAAACTTATTCCATTTCATATACTTTTCCTATCTTTCCACTCATTGAGTTATTTATTCGCTGATCGTTTATTTATTATTTATTCAAGTATTTATGTTGCGTCAGGGATAAATCACCTCCTCCCCCCTTGAAATAAAGTTATGAAATGAAATAGACTCGGCAAGATCTAATCTTAATCCAATTAATACAATATTATAACGTTGTTTTGGTGTTTTAATTTGTATTTTAGAAAAGAAATTTTTAAAGAATTGCATACCTGCAGGTGACAAGTATCTCATTAAACTTTTCACGTCTTTCAATTTTTCTTGTGTAATTCCAACTGGTTTTGCAAGTGGTAAATTCAATAATTTTTTTAGTGTTATTTCAGAGTTATAAATATTATATACATTAGGTTTTTCGTTTATATCATATGTGTTGTAAACTTCAATACTTCCATTCGGGAAATATTTAATTTTCTTTGCTTCTCTAATATGAATTGACTTTGGCACGTTTAATTTTTCAGGTATAAGTATCTTAAAATCTCTTACAATAATATATATTTTTTAATTATTATAAATGGTGGATTTCTCGAATCTTTGATGATATAGTCTTCTTGAGTTTCTATTGTTTCCAATTTTTTTTTTTTTTTTGTCCATACATATCGAAATTGCGGTCACACAAACAGTATGAGTGACCACGAACGGGATATAAATGAGTTATTTCAAGTTCTAATTCTTGAGACCATAATGAAAGAAATGATAATATTAAATAATTTTTATTTTGACCACCACAGCTGTCAGATAATAATTTTATTTTATTATAATAATCTAATTTCAATTCTATTTTTATTGCATCAAAAAGGAAATTACAAATAGTACTTGCTCCTTTTTTAAAACTACTTTCAATAAACAGATACATATAACTATTTTTATTATCATTAAAAACATGTACATTTAGAATATAAAGCCAAAGTAACCTTTTATAAAATTGTTCAGGTACTGAAACTTTCGGTAAGGGCAAATATTGTCAAGAGTCAAATTCAATACACAAAGCATTTTTATCATTTATCATATCATCTTTGAATATTTTATGATTTTTAATATCATTTTTATGTTTATTAAATTCATCATTTGAGTCTTGATTATTTCGATTTTCGTAACAAAAATTACACACATCAGTACACGGTTTAATAAAAGTAAAATTCAAATGATGATTGAAAAATTTAGAGTAGGTTGATTCTGTAAGTGAAAGAGTTTCATCACCACTTATAGATGTGTGATAATCAATAAATAAATTATATAGAGATGTTAAAGTTAATTCAGGATGGTCAAAAGTTAATAACTGACACTTTTCCTATAGTGAGATCCAGAGTGTGGTAATGATAAACAATGTTGTTTTACTAATTTTTTCATTTCATCGGTCAATTTTATAACGTGTTGTGAATGAGAGCCTTGTCTGTCTACCAATGATTCATTTTTCAATAATTTTGTTTGGATAGTGGTAAATCGTCCTTTGTTTATTTGTAATAATTCACATATGAATGACTGACAAACTTCAGTACGAAAAAAAATACAGTGGAAATAATAATTACACAGTTTTACTTTCATGTTTTCAATATTGCCATCAGCTGGAGGATTTTTTAAAACCATAATTCCACCAAGGATGATATTTTGTGATTTATAATCACTGGCTTGAGTCTAATAAGTATCAAAAAATATTAATTGATGTGAAATATTAATTTTTTGGTAACACTTTTTGGGGCAACAAGACTCAACTTCTTTGAACTTTTTTGCTAAGACAGTTTCATGTGAAGTATTTAAATATTCTTGACACTATGCATAAAAATAAAAAATTAGAAATAAATAAAGATTTTTTATCAACATATCTATTAAAAAATTATTATATAAATAAATAAATAAATAAATAAATAAATAAATAAATAAATAAATATAGAAATAAATAAATAAATAAATAAATAAAGAAATAAATAAATAAAGAAATAAATAAATAAATAAATAAATAAATAAATAAATAAATAAACAGTTCAATATAAAAATATATAGTGTTACTTATAGGAAAGCTGTTTACCTCGTTTTTAGATTGTTTTTTTATGTTTCTTTGCCATTGAGTTCCATTTCTAACTCTTTTCCGAGTAGGCATTTTACTAGTTTCAGACATTAGTATAATAATAAATAAATTTATTGAATAACAAACTTTATTTTTTATTCATTGTCACTCAAATAATTGAATTTTGAGTAAAAAGAATTTAAAGTCAAGTGCTATTAAAACAGCTACAACTATACTAATAATTTGACAATAAACAAAAATTAAAATATTTATTAAAAAAAACAAAACACAGTTGACATGAATAAAAAAACAAAAGAAAAAAAAAGTTAACAATATGGATCGCAGGATATTGAATACAGATTTGAAAATTTAAATCATATTATTCGTTTTTCAAATAAATTTAAAATAAAAATATTTACCTTGTTTTTTCATGTGGATTTCTATATATAAATGTATATATATATATGTATGTATGAATATAAAAATATAATAGATGCATATTTTATTTTTGAGTATGTAATAAACATTTTATTATATATTATTAAATAAATATTATATGAATAAATAGACTCGTGAAATATATATATATATGTGGGTGCATGAAAATAAAGTATGAGTGGTTCGTATGAAAGTGAGTAAGATAGAGATAAAATAGAAAATATTTTAAGGGTAAAAAATAAAAATATAAAAAATAAAAGAATAAAATAAAATAAAGGAAAAGAGTGTGTGTCACGTGTACTGCAGGCCGAGCCGGGATGGTCAATGGAATGCATGGATGAATGAGTGACCGTGAGACGTTGGGACCAAGAAAATACAAGAAAAGCTATAAAATAAAATACAAAATATGGGGTTTCACTTTTATGCAATTTTATTACTTTTTTATTTTTTTTAGAAGGGCCGGAAATATGAAAAAAAGACCCATGACGAATAAATAAATAAATTAGAACATTCTGGGTGCTGGGTTTTTTTGATTTTTCTGAAATATTGGGTCTGAGAGTACAAGAGTGAATGAGTTTAAAGTTAGTTAGCAACAAGATTTGATAGAGTAAAGTTTGGGGTTCTCTGGGTCTTAGATTTTGTTTATAGAGTCACGGGTTACTTGAGGGGTAATACGTGAATGATATATGAACATAGACTGAATGAGATAACCGATATTTTTTAATTTTGTAATAATAATTTGATTTTTAAATATTTGTTTTTTCAATTAATTGATAAATACTTTTTCTCTTACTTTTTAAAATATTAATCACGTGGTTCAATTATTCTTTATTTAAATCCTATATCTCCTAACTTTATAATATCCTACATATATATGTATATGACAGAGCGCTATAGCAGCTGATACATACATACATTTCTTAAGCGTATATATATCTAGCGGCGCGCATTTTATTGTAAAATTAATAACTTTTCGAATTAATTATAAAAAAATTTGAAAATTTACAAAAAACTTCTTGAAGTATTGATAAACAAAACTGCCGTTTGAAAATTTGCCAGTCGTAAAATTTTTTCGACTGTTTTGTCTTTTCAAGTTCAAGATAAATAATTTACCGTCGAAATTAAACAATAAATAAATAAAAATTGTTAGAATAATTTAAAAAAAAAATTACAAACACTAAGAGTATTTAAATACTACAATTGATACAGGAAATGAATTTTAATTGATTTAATGAATTATTTAACAAGTTATGATGATTTATGTATAAAAAAATCATATATTTTCTCAAAAAAACTTATTTGAAGAAAAATATTAGAAATTTCTTTTTTTATAATGTTGTATTTTTTTTTTTTTTATTTGGCCAATTTTAATTTTTAATGTTTTTGGAAGATAACAGCGTCGCATTTTTCAAGCTTCGAGCGCACCGCGAGTTATTGCATCCGGTCCCTCAATTATTTAAATGCTAATAATACTTATATCGTACGAATCTTAAAAATGTTGATCCTTCCATTTAGAAAAAATAAAATATTTATAAAAAATCAGAGGTGTCGATGTTAATAAAAACAGGAATAATAATATAGTCGATGATGGTGTTTATGATGATATTGATAGTAATAATGAAGCTGATGTTGAAAAAAGTGTAGAAAAAAAAACGTATTGTGTGGAGTGATAGATCAAGTGCTTTTAATGATGTAATTACAATAGGTGCAATCATAAATTTAGGACACATTGATATAAATAGTTTTTTAATTAATTCAAATAATTATGAATTGAAAAAGTGAGATGTGCATTAATTAAAAAAAATTCATATAAAAATAATTTAATCGCTGTCAAGTGACCAGGTGTATCAGAAAATACAAACGATAAAATAATACAACGGTATGTATCATACAGTGTTTTTTTTTTTGTTAAATGCGATTATGATGCTTCATTATCTGAGTTTCAACTCAATCGTGGTGAAAATTGCATCGATAGGTTTATCAATAAGCTGTATAACATTGCCCAGGATGTTAATAAAGTATTAAATATTAACGAAAGTATCACAATGTCACCAGCAGATGAAAACTTATCCAACCATGCTGTCTTTGCAAGAACCAATTCAGTGGTTTCATTTAAAAGTACGAGATTATTATCACCTTAGATCTGTTCATCGTGAAGCTGCCCATCACACATGCAACATCAAATATCAAAAGTCTTTCATAATTAATTGCGTAAGTCATGATATGAGTGGATATGATACATCAATAAATTGTAAATTCAGGCACGAGATTTCCAGATAAAATAAAATCAAGAAAAATATATTTCGTTTACAAAACATGTAAAAAGGACAAGAGTTCAACTTAGGTTCATCGATTCATTTAGATTTATCTCTTTAAGCATCGATAAATTATCATCATATTTGAATGATTAAGATGAAACGATAACAAAGCAACTTTATTCAGATATAAAAGAATTTGGTTTAGTTACAAGAAAAGAAGTGTTTCGATATGAATATGTCTCTGAATTTAATAAGTTAAAATTGTCAAGACTACCCGTTAAAACTGTTTTTTTACTTTATTAAATAATTTTGATAATAATGTTGATTATGATCATGCCTATAGAGTTTTGGATCCATTTAAAATGGACAAACTTGGAGAATATTCAAATTTATATTTAAGAACAAATATTTTATTATTAGCAGATATTTTTGAAAATCATAGGGATAGTACAATGAACACATATCAACTTGATCTATTGCATTTTTTAACCAGTCTTTCATCATTAATACAAGCAAAGTGAAGAATTACTCAAGTAGACTTAGAATTATTAATTGATCCAGAAATGATGTTGTGTATTAAGGGTGGGCTTCTGGGTGGTCTTGTTCATTGCTCAAGTCGTCATGAGATCGCTAATAATCAACGTATAGGTAATGCATTTAATCCTAATATACCAAAATATTATTTAATTCAACTCAATGTTCACATTATGTAAAGTTGTGGTATGACGTAACATTTGCCTTTTGCTCATATCCAATGCGATAAAATCTTTAATTCAAATTCATTAACATCAATTAGTGCTGATGCTGATTGGGGTTATATTCTAGAAATTGATTTATCACTTATTACAAGATCATCTTGTTTTAAAATTCAGACAAAAAGATAGGTCAAAAAATTATATTGATTTAGATGCAGATTCACGTGAATAGGCTACTAATGAATTTCAAGTTGCATATTTTAAGGGACATAATTTTGTTTTTGGCAAGTTAATGGAAAATTGCCGTAGGCATAGAGATGTACGAATTGTTACACAAGCTGAGGGTTGTCATGGTGCCAAGACTTTAATTGCAAAACCTAATAATGTTGAATCCAATATTATTGGTGATATGACAATTATTGAAATGAGTAGAATGGAAATTTTATTTGATAAACCAATTTATGCAGGCATGACTGTATCAGACACATCGAAAATTTATATTTATGAGTTTTTTTATAATTATTTATATAAAGAATTTTCAAATTGTGTTGAGTGATATTACACTGATATAGATTCACTTATATTTTTTTCTCTTTTTCCAAGATCCAAGCTAATATAATTCACTTGTTGATGTCAACAACTAAAGATTAAGAAATTTGAAACCTGTATTTACCCAAAAGAATTGCTACTCTTTTCTCAAACGATGATAATATAGCAATAAAATAACAAAGTCTAATGATGAAGTGTAGTGGTGACAAAAATCGTGACATAAAATTTGACAGTTGTATAATTATGGATGAAGATTTTGACGGGCCTATTTTGACTAAAGCAATAAAAAATAAACACCAAATTAAATAATTTCAAGTTCTATTTTTCAATCATAAAACCTTTTTTTTATGTAACGTATTCGCATCCGCCATTACATTTTTTTTAAGTATCAACCTCTTTTGGCGTGGGTCGGGTATAGAGTGACAAGAAAAAAACAAAAAATAATGTCATTCCCATTATCCGCTATCCTTTTCAAATATTCTTCATCCTTCTTGCGCCAAAGATGTTTACACAAAATAATATACCCGCGAGTCTAGATGGCTCACAAAATTCTTCACCATAGACTCGAAAAAAATAAGCAAACATGTCATATAGCAAAGAAAATTGATTTTTTCGTTATCAAGGTTTAAATTTCCAGGGATATATATCGAAGAATTTAGATATAATTTTACATTTATTATTCCGCAATGATCAAGGTTGGGAATATCTTTCATCCAAATATTTCTTCTATTTGTTTAAAAATCAAGAATAACGAAACGAAGTTTTTTTAACTGCGAGCTTGTTTTTACAGTCTATGTTATTTGATTTGTCGTTGGCAGCATTGGATATTCATATAATTCCCAGCTCTTAAATCCAATCAGAGCAAGATCTTACTAGAATAATTTCATGTTTAGCATTAACTATAATTTTTTTATAGTCCTCTGCAAAACCCAAAAGCATTTCTTAATGGTATACAAAAATTGAAATATCCATTTGTACACTGAGAAAAGTTTCCAATGAGAATTGTTGTGCTAGTACAGAAAAAAGGTAGCCAAATAGAAATTTAACGAAAACTGGTTTACCGTCAAATAAAATTTGTTGTGCCAACACAGTAAATTTTAATGTGTTGCACTAATAAATTTATTCTACTACGCTATAATATTTGTTTGGCCCTTAACGAATATTGGTGGACTGTGAAAATTGTTGTACTGTTTAATAAAAATCGGCGAACACATTATAAAATTGGTTAGAGAAGAAACAAATAATATAATAATTTTAACGATTCTCAGCTACCTATTGCTTTCCATAATGTGTTATTCTTATATGAAAATCTTCTTTCTGTATGAGGTGTAAATGATATTTCCATCTCTGTAACGAAAAGTTAGTTTAGCCACCTTCTTACTATGCCAGCACAACAACTTATTTTGGAAACTTCTCTCCATATATCTGATAGATTCGTATCATCAGCTTGATTAACCCATCCACCGTTTTCCAAATTTGTTCTTTGATTTGATAATAAGAAATTTTTTATTGTAGTTGTAATACCAATATTTTTTGATTCATCAACCGAAACTCCATTCAATTCATAACACATTTTTTCAAATAAAAAACACATAGCATTGCTACATAACTGTATGCTAGCTGGTGTAGGATATCCATTTGGTTCAGTTGATTGACTACTTATATGAATATAGCTCTTTAATGGTAATATAAACAAATCTTGATTCTGAATGGAAATTCTTGTTTCCTCACGTTTGTTATAACTAGATGATCCAAATGGTTGATGTGCATTAATTTTATAGTTTGATGTATCATCAGTAATTATAACGGATGCATTAATATCAAGAATATTTTCTACACTCATTTTGCCTGGAAAAACAGTTTAAACAGGTTATATTCAACCGATAAAAACTTATTTTCCAATATTATTTACTTTAAGATCTAGACTTTTTAGGTAACTTATATTGAGGGGTTGACCACTATGGTGCTAGATTTGAGCTCGCTGTTGCTTTCCATGATGTGTTATTCTTATATGAAAATCTTCTTTCTATTGTGTGAGGTGTAAATGATATTTCCATCTCTGTAATTTTACTCGCCGTGAAAATTAACCACTCGTCCGTTCTGATCAACAATTCGTATTTGTAAAAGGTCCAATGTTTTAACACTGATTGATAGGTAAATTGGTGATGCAGGTACTTCAATTATTTTATAGCCTGCTGGCATCATCGGAAAAGAACTATGTATTGTGTGAACTTTTTGATCGTATTGTAAGCTCTTGTGGCTATGTTACGTTATTCGCAACTGATTAATTTGTGAAATATTCACTGGCACATTTGACTTGTGTACTTTATTTGTAACAATTGTTTGTGTACGAAAACCAATTGAGCTCGTGAGTTTAGATAATTAAAATCTATGTGTTCGATGGTTTGAATTTGTAAATGAAGTGTATTATTATTGCAAGTCAATTCAACGTCATGTGGTTTCAGAACTGCTGCAAGATTTTTAATCCTGTATCTTTCAGTATGAACTCTAAATTTCTCTTCTATATTTTTTTTCACATCTATCAATTCTATTATGTAATTATCTTCATCAATATTTGGTATTGTAATAGATGATATAAATGAAATCAGAGCTGATTAATATTTTTTTTACTTAATAATTGAATCGGTGGAAAGTGTTGAGCTTCGAGAACTGATAATGTACCAGTAAAGTGGGCGTTAAATTTCTCGAAGTTTATGTACAACAAATATTTGATTTTTTTTTTTATACGTATTTCACACTTTTTCAGCTAAGAATTGTAAACATTAATGACCACACTTTAAAGTATTCCAATCTTGATAGCGTTCATATTTATAATTGATATTGCCAACATCAAGATATTTAACGAGTTAATTTGGTGGCTGAAAGTTACAAAAACTGTCGAAATACATTGCTAATTTTTGAAGATACACTTCTTATCGTTGGGTAGAGAAAAATAATCAGACATATTCGGATGCAACGTTCAGCTGTAAGCAACGTATGGCTGTAAGCAACGCTTCAGCTGTAAGAAATGCTTCCCCTCCAGCGCTCGTGCGTTGGCACATATACTCAATGACAACGAGTGAGACAAAAATAGAACACTTAGCCGGCATCTGTATTACATAGAGTATACGGAATTGCATGGCGTTGTGTGTTAGTTGTATATAGGTATATCGTTAATAGTTAGAGGACCTGAATTTAAAGTATCATCATTTATGTAAAAGAGTAGTGTAATTATAAGAGTTGTAGGCCAGTCGGTTGGTCAAGGGAAAGGTAGATCGGGGTCGTCAGAAAGGTACGGCCGGGTAGGTAAAACAGAAATGATAAATTTCCTTCTTTTCATGCGTCGGTATTGGAGAATAAAATGAAAAAAAAAAATATTTCTCCGAGCTAAGTTCGAACCAGTGTCCTATATGAATATATATATATATATATATAACTTTTACAAAAACATATGTTATAAATATAAATAATGAAGAAGAAAAAAAAATATAAATTCGTATAGGTAAATATACATATGTACATATATTAATAAAATAAATAATAAAAAAAAAAAAAAAATACAAATAATAAAATATTTCCATGTGAATATAAAAACAGCATACTATGTAGATATATATATGAGCAAAAACGCCAATTATGGACGTTATTTTGGGTGACCTATCCTCAGAACAATTTTTAACTATCATAGGCTTGTAGAAATTTGGTTTTTTTCAATAATTTTTTTCGATTTTTTATAAAAACAAAAAAATTCAGGACGAATGATTTTATAGGTCAAACTGTCTCAGCTTTTCAAAAATAATATTTATATTTTTCTCAATTTTTTTTTTATCTATGAAAAACATGTTTAAAATTTGAAAAGCTGAATTTATGACCTTGCCTCTTAATTTTTTTCATTTTCGTTATCATTTGTGAAAAGCTGAGAAAATTTCACATAGATAACGTCTTGACATCTGTTGGGTTCTTTGAAAAAACGACTAGGATAAATCAAAAGGCATGAAAAATGAGCGAAAATCCGTGTTTTTACCGCTCAATTTTGGGTAAAAATTTTTATTTTTATTTTTTTTTTTTTATGCTTCACTATTATCATGGAAACAGTCACAAAACTGTTTTTTGATACTATTTTGTAATAATAATAAAAAAAAACAAAAAAAAAAATTAAAATGAAAAGGCCAAAATCATGGACTTTTCGCCCAATTTCCATGCCTTTTGATTCATCCCAGTCGTTTTTTTAGAGAACCCAACAGGTTTCAAGACGATATCTATGTAAAATTTACTCAGCTTTTCAAAAATGATAACGAAAATGAAAAAAATTTAGGGGCAAGGTCATAAATTCAGTTTTTTAAATTTTAAACATGATTTTCATAGATAAAAAAAAATTGAGAAAAATATAAATACTTTTTTCGAAAAGCTGAGAAAATTTTACATATAAAATCATTCATCCTGAATTTTTTTTGTTTTTATAAAAAACCGAAAAAAATTATTGAAAAAAACCAAATTTGAAATTGTGATGAAATTCCCCATACAATGGGGGTCAAAATAAGGAAAGGAAAAATCTAAAAAAAATTTACATGGCATATCTTTCCAAGGTCTACAAGCCTCTGATAGTTAAAAATCGTTCTGAGGATAGGTCACCCAAATCGACGTCCATAATTGGCGTTTTTGCACATATATATATATAGTATAGATATTTATTTCTTAATTAAATCTCTCAAATTATAAAACTATAATCTTTAAATAAAGATAGTATTTACATGTGCAACGAAATATGATTTGCTGATGGGGCGCCAAAGAATCACGAAAGGTCACTGATATGTGCATGTATATATATGCATGCCGTAAATGAATAAACTATGACAATTAAAATTTTTTCTTTCAAATAATATTTAATACATCAATGACTTTATTGATATATTTGAATTTTTATAATATTCGATTAGATTAAACACGAATAATAGAATATACACATATGTAAATACATATCTATATATATTTTAATATATATTAATATAATTTTAGCACTTAGTGTATAGGTTACCCTGGCATAGGGTATCCTCTCTTAGTTCGAGAGAAATAGGTTTCACCACGTCTTGCCTATGCAACAAGGCAACGACATGATGATCGCTTACGAGATCGTGCACCAGCACCAGGTCCGCCAGCTAGCTTCTATGGAAGCCAGGAGGCAGGAGCCCTGGCCAGCTCGAGAGCCGGCCAACGACTGACGATATTGTGATTTTAAAATGGTACTGTATAACTAAGGTTACTAGACTTGATCTGGGGAATCTTGTGACAAATAAGGCCTTAAAAAAATACATGTAGTGCTATACCCCTGTTGTCAGACTTCTAGCTAGATATACGGATCCCGCCCTACTCTCCGTTTCTCCCACTCCACACTGTCTGCGCGCACACCTGATGCGGCTCTCTAGTGGGGACGTGTCGGAGTAGGGGTTGTTCACTACACGACCGGATAGCTCCATCTAGTATTCAACTGTTTTGTTGGTATTACCGGTCCACACGGACACAATGGTCTGCAGATGGAGCTACTGGATCAGTTCGCAATCTAACTGTATTACTCATCTTCAAGCCAACACTATTTCCCATGTGTATCGGCCGATAAGCATCTACGGATCGTAATTATTATAAATAATAATTACCGGTAGCACGAGAAATGCCAATTCTCGTTACAATATATATATTATATTATTTTTTTCAAATCATATTTTTTTATTAATTTTATTTCTCAAATGATAAAACTATGATCTTCAACTTAAGTTTGCAAATGTGCAAAGAAATATGATCTACTGTGGGGCGCTAAGTAATGACGGAAGGTCGTTATATGTAAAACAATAAATACATACCATAATTAAATAAAATAAAATGACATTAAAAATTTTTTTTAAATATTTATTTCTTAAATATTTTTTATCAATTGAATGATTATTTTAATATTCTTTTCTTTAGTAATAATATCATCATTTTGAGTGCTCGAAACTATGCAGTTTCGGTATCAGATTCTTGAATTTAAATTCTAACTTCTGCCATCTCTTGATCTGACACATACACAACATTGCAAAGTTCTACAACAAAAATTAAAAAAAAAAATAGAAATGAGCGTTCATATAACTATTTTTTTCATTAGATCATAGAAATTTTCACTTACTAACAGTTATAGTTGTACCATATCTGTCATCTGGTACCAATGAATAGCTCGCTAGGAAATAAAAAATTTTTTATAATAAGATAAATATTTTCAAAACAAATATACAAAAAAAAAAAAAAAATTATTACCTCCTATTGATGGCAATAATATTGCATGTTCCAACTCGTCCATCGCCAAGTCAGACTCATCTTCCATAGTGATATTATTATTTCCTGCGTTAAATTTATTATCACTGATTATTGGAATTTTTTCAAAAAAAATACATACAAACTTTGAATCGAGATCTTGCATCTAAATCATCATCATCATACATTATGAAACCAGCTAATCTCGAATATAAATTGCTAGCTATTAATCCTCTAATCAACAAAAAAATTTAATCAATTATGTATGTAAAAATTCAAAAAAAAAAAAATACCAACCAATATTAAATTTCGGTGGCGCATTACCACTGGAACAATGCGATTGTTATGTTGCCTATATCGACACTACATTTCAGTTTCACATAAACTGCGAAAAGCTTCTCGATGGGGAGTCAACTTTTTCAAAAAAATAAAAAATTATTAATATAATATTCAAATCAAGATTTATCAGAGTATTCAACGAGTCCATATCTTTTTTTATTTAGCACTTTTAATTCACACAAAATAAAGCAGCTTCTTCGTTGAATAACAATCCCGAAGTGACATAAATCATTCCGGTAAAATGTATAAAAAGACAAAAAATGCAAGATAATTAGAAAAGTAGAGATGTCCATAATTCTTTTCGTATATATATTATATATTAGATTCTAATGTAGATACAATGTTTTAGCAGAGAATGAACGTAGAAACATGATCTGTTGCCGGGCAGCAAGCACCTCCTAAAAGTAAATTACAAGCTCTCATTCATAAAAGAGATTCCTTTGTATTTCAATTGAATCATTTGAAGAAACTCGTTGAAGATGATGCTTTAGAAAAACCTAATTTACAATTACGGATGAAGTTTATAAACTTATTGAAAACCAACATCATGAAACTGTCTTACTAGATGCTGTAAATGACCATAACAATACATTTGAAGATATTCAAAATCTATATTATTCTTTCGCTTTTAAAATCAAAATTATATTAAATCCAATAAATAACAATCAGACTCGCGATTTAGCCGTCGGCACAAACAATCAAAATTAATGACTATCTCAAACCCAATAAAATTACCTCAGACTAAATTCCCTTTGTTTGACGAAAAATATGAAAATTGGCTTGTATTTAAAAATGCTTTTACTGCGTTAATTGATAATTCAAATAATCAATTACACGATGTTCACGAATTCGAGTATTTATAATCAGCTTTGATAAGAGACGCTGCGAATAAAATAAGTATTTTTGATTCCGGGAATTGTAGTTACACAACAGCATGGGATTTATTAGAAAAATCTTATGGGGCCACTCGTGTCATTATATCACGTCATCTAACTTTGCTAACACATCTACCATCTCAAGATAAAGAAACCGCTGAATCTTCAACTAAATTACTTGACGCTTTTCAACAACATGTCGCCTCTCTTAAAACTTTGGGGGTTAAACTTACTTCATACATGTTAGTACATTTATTAGAAAATAAACTACATAGAGTCATAGCACGTGAGAGGGAAAAAACTGTAGCAAGAGATAAATTTCCAAAAATCGATGAATTAATTGAATTTTTATCACGAATGGCTGTATGTATGACCTAAACAGGTAGAGACAGAATGCGTTATGAGAAAGAGAACAAGATTTAACCATCAGATCTCTAAACAGCATGCCTTCCCTATTCATACTTCTAACAATTGTGTTCTTTGCAAAGACAGACAACGACCTCTTCATAGCTGTGATAAATTTGAATCTCTATCAATCACTGAAAGAAGGAAGGTAGTTCATGATGCAAAATTGTGTGACATTTGTCTGAGATACCATCGTGATCCAGTGTGTACATATCGTAAATGTACGGTATGTGGAGGAAAGCATAACGTGTGGTTACATCAATCTCAGACTAATGTCTTCGTAACGAATAAACTCACATAGAATAATCTGAACGTTGTTACATTGAATAAAAATTAAATAAACATTCTACAATAAAATAACTGTGTCGTAATCATTAATTTACCTGCGACAAAACAATGCACTTTTATATTTTTCTCTGTTTATATTAAAATTTTTTTTATCAACTTTATTGAAAAATTGAATTAAATGCATTTTTGTATATTTAATTCCTTTGTCGATCGTGTCTTATCAGTCAGCAGTCAGTCGATCTTAGGCAACTATTTTCTTTGCATGAAAAAAAATTTCTCTCTTTTTTATTGATATGAAATAATGAAATGTTTTTCCATTTCCTTTCTGTCACCTTCAAACAATAAGTAAATACATTTTTATGAAATAAATTAATTTAAATTTGAAAGGTGTGAAGACTTGTTAATAATTTACGTGCGTGTTATCATTCTGCTAATAATATCGACAGTATTAATAGATGGATTAAATGGGGTAGCGCAAAATAAAATTATTGAAAAAATTTTTATGAAATTCAAATGATTTAGTGGGTTTACAAAAAAAAATACAAATAGTTATAGTGACATTTACAGCAATAACGGTAAAGTTACAAGTGAAGAGAGAAAATATTTTTAAAGGTAGTATAATAACTGATAGTCTGACCAATCTATATCATATATGTCTTAAATATACAAAATAAAGATGAATTTTGCTTCTTGTGATGCGTGACTGCAGCTTTGCATCCTGCACAAGAACATACATATCGTGTTGAATCATATCCACATTTCAGTAGAATATTATCATACGATGGAATATCGTTTCCAATGAAGCTACGAGACATACCAAAATATGAAAAACTAAATAATTTAAGAATCAATGTTTACGTAATTGTTTCAAAAAATCCAAAAAAAAAGTACAATTGCTCTTATATTTTTGAGTGACAATATTAGTGATAACGGAACGATTCATTTGTTGGCAGTTGATAAAAACAAAAATGATAATAAAAAAAAAGATGTCACCAATCAAAATAATATATTTGATGATTAATGTTTTTCAGCTGACGATGAGAGTGATAATAATATGAATGTTGATGAAAAAAATGAATATGAAAATTATGTTGAAAAACAGAAAAAAAAAAAAAAAATTTCCATTTTGCATTAATTAAAAGTTTATCACGTTTGGTAAGCTCACACGTCAGCAAAGCTAACCGATGTCTCAATCATTTTTCATCACAAATTTTTTAGGAAAACATTTGTCTGATTGTTGTCAAATCAGTAAAGCATGGATGATTACAAATATATTGACTCATGGGAAAAATTAAATGAAAAAGCTCTTCCACCGAAAAATGAATTGTTTTCAAAATTAAATAATTCTGCCATATCAAACGAAGATTATGAATATGCCAAAAAAATTTGGGAAAAATTTAAAATAAAGACATTAGGAAGATATTCTGATTTATATTTGAAAACTGATGTGCTTTTATTGGCAGATATTTTTGCAAATTTTCGTTTGAGCTGTCTATCAACATACAATCTAGATGCACTTCATTATTTCATTGCACCAGGTCTAGCATTTGATGCTATGTTAAAGTATACAGGTGTGAAACTTGAACTTTTGACAGACCCAGCAATGCATCTTTTTATTGAGAAAGGAATTAGAGGTGGTGTGGCACAATGCATGAATCGATATGCAAGAGCAAACAATAGATATATGGGTGATAAATATAATCCAAATGAAGAAAAATCATATATCAGGTATTTCGATGTAAATAATTAATATGATTAATTAAATATGGTGCAGGCATGAGTCAATATCTTCCCTATGGAGACTTTCAGTGGGAAAATAATTTAAATATTGATGTGACAAAATTATCAAATGAATCTTTAAATTTAAATTTAAAACTATTTTTAAATTTACAATTATATCCTTATGGAAATTTAAATATTGATTTTGCTCATAATCAATTTTCTTTATTATATGATATGTTTGCATATTTTCAAGCTTCATACTATTATACAGAGACACCCCAGCCATTATTCACAAAAAAAAGTTTTTCAGAAGAAGCTTCACTCATTGTCATAGATTGTTCAAAGCAAAATGAATTTTTAAAGTCTGGTCAAGTAGACATTCGACTTGAATTTCAATCAGCAACACAATTTCCAGCTCAAAAATCAGTTTATTGTTTAATTTTACATGATGGAATTGTCGAATATAATTCAATTAGTGGTTCAGTACGAAAACTCGTTTAAATTATGATGCATGTTTCATTTTGTAATTCGAAACCGACTGTACATGTAATGTATACATGGCAATATGCATATAAAGCTGCAAGCTGTGGTAAATGGGAACAAATTGCTTTTGATGATGCATAATTTAAAATGAGAATACAAAATATAAGTACAATTATTAATCCTGTATTATCAAAAAAATATCAACAATATATAAAAAATAAATAAAAATATGTGAAAACAAATAAGCTTTTGTACATTATTCTCCTCGATTTATAAAAAATATATCGATTCTCCTAGATTAAAATAATTTAAAACATATAAAAAAATATATTACTAAAAAAAAAAGATTACTTTTATATTTAATTAAATAAAACAACAACAGAGGTTAAACATTTTTTCTTCCTTTTTTGTTTATTTCATTTTATTTTGACATATTTTACAATCTTTGATGAATGGTGTTGGACCGTCAAATTCATCTGAATTTTCGCCTTGATGTTGATAATGTTCGATGCAGCGTTTATATTGAAGAAAATCTTTTTTTGATTTAAATTTTTCTGGTAATTTATTCCACACAGTATTTATTGAATTTGGTGCAAGTAGAAGAATATATCTTTCAGGTAAATTTGCAATATCTTCTGTTGTCATTTTTTCCAGACTTTTAAGATGACAAAATAGTTGAACAGATTTTTTCAATGATGAACCTGATCCATAGGTAGCTCGTAGTTTAAGTACATTATCCAATGCACATGTTAGATTTATTACTTTTTTGAGATGGACACTTTGATGATTACTAATTTTGTAACACATCTCATTTGATAATTTACCAAGTGCTAGACAATCCATGTCAATTAAATCAATAGTCTTCTCACTCTCCAAAAAATTGTTGAGCCATTTTTTTTTCTCATCACCTTTTACATATACATAAACTGACGATTCAAGACTATTATTTATAACTTTTTTATGTTCATTCTAATCAACATGACCAGAATTCCATAAAAGTCCATGTATATTTCTAGTCAACCAACTATTTGAGATTTCGCAAGCAGACGACAATGTACTTTTATCGAACGGAGGTTCAAAAATTATCCACTTGACTTCATTTTCGTACTTTATCAATGAATCCGTTATTATCATCACGGAATCCTTGAACATCGACAATATATTCAACCGTTCTGATCGAAATCTCTTTGCAGATTGCATTTTAATAATTTTTTCTATTTATAAAACAATGAAACGCGCGCAAATTAGTATCAAATTTCTATATTTTGTTGATAAAATAATTTAAAACGTAGGAACTTATATATAACAAAATATATGCTTACTTGCATGCTTTATATATTATAACCATTATTTACAATAAATATATATATATTTTTTTTTTATTTATAATTATTCGGGGTCATAACGCCAAGGTAAGGTATCAGTTCCACCAATTTGATCAAGAGCTCGTTTATCATCAGCCCAGCAACTTTACTCTGTACAATAGTACGCACTTGATCATTTTTGCTCATCAAAAAGACATGACCATATGGCCTGCACCATATTTAATTAATCATATTAATTATTTACATCGAAATACCTGATATATGATTTTTCTTCATTTGGATTATATTTATCACCCATATATCTATTGTTTGCTCTTGCATATCGATTCATGCATTGTGCCACACCACCTCTAATTCCTTTCTCAATAAAAAGATGCATTGCTGGGTCTGTCAAAAGTTCAAGTTTCACACCTGTATACTTTAACATAGCATCAAATGCTAGACCTGGTGCAATGAAATAATGAAGTGCATCTAGATTGTATGTTGATAGACAGCTCAAACGAAAATTTGCAAAAATATCTGCCAATAAAAGCACATCAGTTTTCAAATATAAATCAGAATATCTTCCTAATGTCTTTATTTTAAATTTTTCCCAAATTTTTTTGGCATATTCATAATCTTCGTTTGATATGGCAGAATTATTTAATTTTGAAAACAATTCATTTTTCGGTGGAAGAGCTTTTTCATTTAATTTTTCCCATGAGTCAATATATTTGTAATCATCCATGCTTTACTGATTTGACAACAATCAGACAAATGTTTTCCTAAAAAATTTGTGATGAAAAATGATTGAGACATCGGTTAGCTTTGCTGACGTGTGAGCTTACCAAACGTGATAAACTTTTAATTAATGCAAAATGGAAATTTTTTTTTTTTTTTTCTGTTTTTCAACATAATTTTCATATTCATTTTTTTCATCAACATTCATATTATTATCACTCTCATCGTCAGCTGAAAAACATTAATCATCAAATATATTATTTTGATTGGTGACATCTTTTTTTTTATTATCATTTTTGTTTTTATCAACTGCCAACAAATGAATCGTTCCGTTATCACTAATATTGTCACTCAAAAATATAAGAGCAATTGTACTTTTTTTTTGGATTTTTTGAAACAATTACGTAAACATTGATTCTTAAATTATTTAGTTTTTCATATTTTGGTATGTCTCGTAGCTTCATTGGAAACGATATTCCATCGTATGATAATATTCTACTGAAATGTGGATATGATTCAACACGATATGTATGTTCTTGTGCAGGATGCAAAGCTGCAGTCACGCATCACAAGAAGCAAAATTCATCTTTATTTTGTATATTTAAGACATATATGATATAGATTGGTCAGACTTCCAGTTATTATACTACCTTTAAAAATATTTTCTCTCTTCACTTGTAACTTTACCGTTATTGCTGTAAATGTCACTATAACTATTTGTATTTTTTTTTGTAAACCCACTAAATCATTTGAATTTCATAAAAATTTTTTCAATAATTTTATTTTGCGCTACCCCATTTAATCCATCTATTAATACTGTCGATATTATTAGCAGAATGATAACACGCACGTAAATTATTAACAAGTCTTCACACCTTTCAAATTTAAATTAATTTATTTTATAAAAATGTATTTACTTATTGTTTGAAGGTGACAGAAAGGAAGTGGAAAAACATTTCATTATTTCATATCAATAAAAAAGAAAGAAATTCAAAAGTGCATCGTAAGTAAAAATGAATCGCGGTGCATAATTAAGACAATGCAACTGGAATGACCGTCAGTTGTTTATATTTGTTACTACTTTCTTCATGTAAAGATTATTTTCTTATTTTAGAAATAAATAAATTGATATTATTTAAAAAAAATATTATAAATATATATAAATAATAATATAAATATAAATATATATATATTTCTTTAGTATTTATATTCATAACATAATTGTATTCAATAACGGTATGTTATATGCATAACCGGAAAAAAAAATTCATTTTTGAATCTTGTAAATTCAAATTGTTAAATAAATAAATTAAATAAAATTATAATTGACTCCGCGTAGTAAAATTTTAATCCAATATTATTTAATCATATATAAAGCAGGATTAAGTACAATTTTTTTTTTTTTATTCAACAATATAAACGTAGAAGAATCAAAAAAAAATTTTCTTTTTTGGTTTTTCTATACTATTATATAAAAGTTAGGGAGCCTATCGTGCTTTTACTTACCTCATCGCATCACGAGCTGAAATAGGTTAATTCGACTTGTCTTGGCGAGTACAATAAGCAGTTTCAGTGGCCGACCATTTGGGTGGAAAGACAAGTGGCGGCCAACGGTCAAAGTGGGTGTATGAGGTAAGTAGATTTACTTTATCGCATCACGAGTGGAAATAGGCCCGATCGATTGGTATTGATGCCCTGAATACGAAAATAATAATGGCCAACCATTTGGGTGGAAAGACAAGTGGCGGCCAGCGGTCGAAGTTGGTGTATGAGGTAAGTAAATTTACCTCATCGCATCACGAGTGGAAATATGTCCAATCGCTTGGTATTGATGCCCTGAATACGAAAATAACAATGGCCGACCATTTGGGTGGAAAAACAAGCTGCGGCCAGCGGTCAAACTGAACTTATCTCATCGCATCACGAGTGGAAATAGGTCCAATCGATTGGTATTGATGCCCTGAACATGAAAATATCTATGGCCGATTATTTAGGTGGAAAGACAAGTAGTGGCCGACGGTCAAAGTGGGCGGCCAACGGTCAAACTGAACTTACCTCATCGCATCACGATTTGAAATAGGTCCAATCGATTGATATTGATGCCCTGAATATAAAAATAATAATGGCCGACCATTTAGGTGGAAAATTTTTGATGGCCGACCAAAAAACTTTTTTTTTTTTAATTTTGAAGTTTTTTGGTCGGCCATCAAAAATTTTCCACCTAAATGGTCGGCCATTGTTATTTTTATATTCAGGGAATCAATACCAATCGATTGGACCTATTTCAAATCGTGATGCGATGAGGTAAGTTTAGTTTGACCGCTGGCCGCCACTTGTCTTTCCACCCAAATGGTCGGCCATTGTTATTTTCGTATTCAGGGCATCAATACCAAGCGATTGGACCTATTTCCACTCGTGATGCGATGAGGTAAGTTTACTTACCTCATACACCCACTTCAACCGCTGGCCGCCACTTGCCTTTCCACCCAAATGGTCGGCCATTATTATTTTCGTATTCAGGGCATCAATACCAATCGATCGGGCCTATTTCCACTCGTGATGCGATGAAGTAAATTTACTTACCTCATACACCCACTTTGACCGTTGGCCGCCACTTGTCTTTCCACCTAAATGGTCGGCCACTTGACACTTTTTTTGGTACAAAATATTTTAATTTTTGTGTTTTGTTAGATAAAATTATTCAAAATCTAAAAAAGAATAGAATCCTTAATAAATATATAAACTTGATATGTATCGATGTATTTTAATTTATTATTATTATTATTATTGAATTTAACTTTCATCCTACAAGATAAAAATATTCCAAAAGTTATCTTTCAAACTAAAAGATGACTTCTTCATTACATTATAGTTAATTTAATAATAACAAATATATGATTATATCCATTCATTAAGTATTCTATGCTTTCTTTACTTAATTACAGTAATAATTTT
Source organism: Lysiphlebus fabarum (assembly GCA_011426435.1). NCBI lineage: Eukaryota > Metazoa > Arthropoda > Insecta > Hymenoptera > Braconidae > Lysiphlebus > Lysiphlebus fabarum. Next base: position 116,045 of record WSYQ01001351.1, read on the forward strand.
TTGATGTGTAAACATCTTTAGGCGCGGGTATGAGTATTGAGTGGTATGGAGTAAAAGCCGAAAGTCAAGAAAAGAGCGTCATATCCATTTTCGCCGTCCTTTTCTAATAATATTGCCATTACTTTCTCATATGTTTACATTGCGCCGTCGGTAATTGTTACCATCAAGCGTTCTGTAGTATAAATGTAGATAATGTCGCTTCTTGTAAATCAAATGCTTGAGGGGATGAATAATAATATATACAGCTAATATATATTATCTTGTAAAAAAAATAGTAACATTGTATATTTATCATTTATATAATATTTTTTTTAATAGACAAACGGTTACGGAAGTTTAATTATTGTATGAACAATTATTTATGTATAGGTTATAATCACAACTGTATATTCCTAGCCATTGAATTTTTTAAGATACATTTTTAAGAAATATAGTTAATAATTATTTAATGAACAAATGACTAATAGAGACGATAGAGTTGCTAAAATACAAGTACTCGTAGAATTATTATTTGAAAAATTATTCAATAAATTACATTTGTTTTTCTGGACATTTGCATTTGATGAATACATTTAAGATTGCATGAATTATTTTTTTTAATAAACAATATTTAATTGGCTTCAGAAAAAAGTACAAATAATAAAATGACAATGACTTGTTTAATTAATGTTCAAAAAATTATTAAATCAATCGCATCTTCTTCCTTGCCATTTGTTATTGCAAAATCCATTTAAGTTAACATAAATTACTTTTTTGAAGAACAAATGACTAATAGAAAATATGGAGTTGCAAAAAAGAAAAGTACGCTTGTATAAATATTATTTCAAAAATTGTTTAATCATTGTTTATCTAAATTGATTATTTAAATAAACACTCAGCTAAGCAAAAAGGATGAAAATAAAAAAAAGACATCTCACTGTAGAATTAATTTTAAAAAAAATTATTTAAAAAACTGAATTTATCTCCCTGCAATCATTTATTTATTAAAAATGTATTAGAAATTACATAGAATAATTTTTTAAATAAACAAATGGCTACAGAAGAAGATGCAAAATGCAACAAAGAATGGACAATTACTTTTACAACTACCGTTTAAGAAATTATTCGATAATATGCATTCGTCTTCCTGAAGTCAATTGTTGATTTTGTATATAATAAAAATTATTTAAATTAATCATTTGAATAAACAAACAGCTACGAAATAGAAAAAAATTTATTTAAAAAAATGCATCTGTTTTTCTAGCTGTTGGTTCTAGTGAAATGCATCCAAAATTACCTAAACTAAGATTAAAAAACTTAAATTAAAAAACGAGTATTTGCATAAATATTGTTCAAAAATTATATAATTATAATAATAATATATTTGTTCCTAAAAAATTCAGTACAGAAAAAAATGTAAAAAAAAAAAATAAACGATTATTGGTACAATTACTCTTTAAAAAATTATTCAAACAACCGCATTTATCTTTATAGCTATTTGTTATAATTATAAATGCATTCAAATTTTCATAAAATCATTTTTTATATTAACAACTAGTTACGAAAAACGTTGCAAATTGAAAAAATACAATTACTACCACAATTACTCTTTAGCGAATTATTTGAACAACCGCATCTTTCTTCCTATCCATTTGTTCTTAATGAATGCATTTAATTGTTGTATAATAGTTATTAATTAATTAATATTATCAATGAATAATAATTAATATAATTAAAAATAATAATTAGTATTAACAATAAATAATAATAATAATTATTTATAAATAATAATTAATATTTATATTTTGTTATATATATCAAAAAATTTTTAAATGTCGAAACCGGAAGCAGATTATTAAGAAACAATACTTTACAATACTGTGTTTCTTTATTGCGATCAAAAGTATTTAAATAATAAAAATATATGTTGGGTTGCCACGCACTTTATCTATAGCTCCAAAAAAAAAAAACAAATTCTTTGGATAGAACATTTAAAAAAAAAGCAGTTTGGAAAATTTGAGAGAGTTGGAATAAGTTTACGTGTTAATCGACCATAGCATCATACCATGGTGGCATTTAAAAAAAAAAAAAAGAAAATAGAAAAAATTAACATTTTGTGGATTCTGGACTCAAGGCCTCAACCATTATAAAAATTTCATTGAGTTCAAATGTTTTTAAATTTTAATTTTCTTTCAATTTTTTAAAAGAGTGCCACTTTAAACAAATCGAGATATCTTACATTTTCAAAACTATATTTGTGCCAAAGATGTTTACACATAATTAACCCACGAGTATAAAATGGCTCACAAATTTTTTTTTTAAGGTATAAATTCAAGTATCAAGTATAAATTATTATTGTATAATAATTCAATAATTTGTTATAAATTCAGGAATTATTATTCAATATAAATATTAGTAAATTGAATGCTTAAGCGGATAAATATAGGTTCATTATCTTGTGAATGAAAAATAATAACAATATTAAAAATAATAATAAATATCATTGTTACTACTTTTTTTACAAGATGATATAGATATATATTTGTCCCCTGAAGCATTTGATTCACTAAAAGCGGCATTATCTAAACATTTATAATACAGAACCCTGATGGTAACGATCACCGACGGCTGTCAAATAATGACAATATTATTAAGAATGAACGGCGAATAACAGAAATGACGTCATTTCATAATTTATTTCTTTTTACTTCATACTCAACCCGTGCCTGAAGGTGTTCACACATCAATAAATAGATGAATAAATAATAAATAAATAAACAAATAAATAAATGAATAAATAAATTAATTAATTAATTAATCAATTTATAGTATTGAATGATCAACTATTTATTGATAAATTTATCGTTCCATCAATTTTTTTCATTATAATGACAAACATCGGTTTATAACTTCTACGAACACCACCGTTAATATCACAGGAAAAGCTGTCAACCATTGACATTCGTTGACTTTTTCTGAAAATTGAAAAAATACCCATTCTACAAAATTTTTCTCGGACTTTATCGTTTGTACAAATGTAGAACAAAATAACGTGAAAAAATATTCGACCATTCACAGAAAAATTCTATGCATGTGCAAAGTTGACTATTTCTTATCGACTAAAATTGAGCCCTTTGTAAAAATAAAATCCATAATTATAGTGATTGAATGATTAAAAATTTTTTATTCTTAATCGACTAACTGATGAGAAAATTTAGTCATTTTAAAAGTTGTAAAGTTTTCAAATCATGTTTGTGAATTGTTTGTTGTCTATTTCTGAGGAATTGAAGAGCTTTTGATTTCTTCATTATTACTTCCTAAATTCTCTTCACTTTCATGTTCATCTTCTGCCACAAAAGCAGCTGAAAATCCCTTATAAGAGATTGTGTCATCCGTGCGAAATCTCAGTAACAATGCTTCATTCATAGAAACTATGTCAGTTATGTTCTAACAGAAAAATAAAATGTTTATACAAAATATTGAGTATCAAAAAACCGATTCGACAATACTTACTGAAGAACAAAATTTTCCGTAGCTTGGACCCGATACATCGAGACCAGAAAATATTTCAACAAAGTCATAAGAGCAATTCTCCTCATACTCAAGTTGGAAGGACAAAAAAAACAAGTGAACATTTTTGCCTTTTTCTGCTTCGATCGTCCAATCACAATCAGTTTGGTGTTGGTAGTCTTCCTCGCCATATCGTACGTGTGAGTAAATGTGTTTCATTATATTTGATGCCATCAAGTGTCCTCCACACACTAAAAAATTAGTTTGATAAAAACCTTATTAATCAAAAATCATATCACTGTTTTTTTTTTTTTTTTTTTGTCGAAATGGAATAAAAAATTTCTGATAAATATTATATGATCAACAATCAGCACTAATAGTGTATCAATTTCATTCTATTACTGACTACAAACGCTACGTGGCACTTTTATGACAGCCAAGGTAAAAAAATAGTGATGAACACATTCATGCACTTATAGATCCAAACCTTTTTCATTTATGATGTAGCTAAGGAAAAAACAGTTTAAAAATGGCCAGGAGTGCTATTCTTGATCTCTTGCTGCGAGAGTTACTGCGGGTCCCACAATAACGATTCGCCGGCATAAATTTGTGTCGCAACATGAAAAAGTATAGGCGCTTCCTAACTATTTCCATGCAAACCTACCATATTTCGGTAAAATAGGTTAGAAAAACATAAAATATGGTAGGTTTGCATGAAAATAGTTAGGAAGCGCCTTTACTTTCTCATGTTGCGATACAAATTTATGTGGGCGAATAGTTATTGCGGGACCCGCAGTAACTCCTGCAGTAAGAGTCCAAGAATAGCACTCCAGGGTAGCTATTCTCGACATAATTATCCTACCTACACGGGATAACATGAAAACGCCTAAAAGTGATTCAGTCGTTTGATGTAAACCATTCAGAAGGATACAAATTAAGCCAAAAATCAGGCTGAATTTTCATATTTTGCGAAAAAATAGTTATCCCAGTCGCTCGGGATAACTTGCGGATAATTATGTCAAGAATAGCTACCCAGGCCCAAACATCTACAATATTTTGCTTGATTCAAGAAAGAAAATTTTTATTTTCAAATGTTAAGAAGCTTGTGTTTTTTTTTTTTTCTTAGACAATTTTAAAATTTTATATTGTCTCTCGGCTATTGGACAATACTTTCTCAACTTTTCGAGCGTGTTATTGCATGTGGACCCTCAATTACTAGAATTCATTAATACCTACTAATTAAACAAAATGAAGTAATTATTCTGCCTGAATTCATAGTTTTTCATTGATAGTTTAAAATATTATGAAATCCTAAAAATATGCTTTATAATTTTTTATTCAGTGTAATTGAGTTTTTTTAGGAATCACTCTTCTGCTGTTAGCTTCTGTAATAATAACAGATTTCGACGCATAAATACTTTTTATGCTCTTTTAAAGAAAGAACATTAGCGAAATTTTCATTTCATAATTTTTAAATTACTCATTATCTTACCAGATGTATGTGTGGCTAAAAATCCTTTCCGTTGAACAGAAGCATCTGTTTTGAAGACCATCAGCATCTGATTTCCTGTTGCAATTATTGGATGTGGTTCCTTAGTCCCGCAAAACTTTCCAAGTGTCTGATGCTCTGGTAGGCTGCCATCATATAAAATTATGTAATCATATGCACACTCTTGATGTGGTTCTATTTCAAAAACTTTGAATATCTAAAAATCACAGAAATTTTATGTGTGTTAAGCCAAGTCTCAAAATTTCTCGTTCATATACGCACCACAGGCAGAAAATGAATGTCCGATCGAGATCCATCGAAATTCGAAATTCAACATTGGATATCCGAAAGACATCGTTAATCGACATACATCGGACATCAGAATATAACGCTAATAGATGTCTACACGACGTCGAACGAGGTTTTTACGTTTTTTTTTGAGGTTATGAAAGTATAGATAGCGTGATTCCAAAATGAAGAATAAATAATAAGCGGGAATGGAAGGACAGGGGCTCACAATATTGATAATATTAAAAATAAAAAAAAAAGCGAGTATAATTATAAAGAATTTCTTTTAAAAAATTGTATAAGGAAATAATCAAATTGCTCAAGTATTTATTATCCATAACACAGCCTGTTAGAGTTGAAGATTACATTGTTGTTAATAGTATATTAATATTTAAAGAAGTGAAAAGTTGAAAAAATAAATCTAAATAAAAATAATATAATATTTATATTTTTCAATTATATTTATATTTTTATTGATATACTAGCTGACCCGGCAAACGTTGTTTTGCCATACATATACATATATGCCAGCCACGAAATTATTGCATTTAACGAAAGTAGGGAATAGCGGGATAAGAAATTAAACGTGTAAAAGTCTCCAAATAATCAAACGATGAACATTTATTCTCTTAGCTATCAAATATTAAAATATATCTATTATAAATTTTAAATATGGGGTGAAATAACTAAAATGCTAAGATCTTTTCCCTCGACTTCTCAGAATTATACTTTCAATTTTTTTTCTAGTTCATCGAGATAAAATGAGGATCCTGAATTTTTTTTTAGAAGTTACCACCCCTTCTTTGAGGGTGTTTCCAGCCCGTTTATTTCTGAATATGACCTACCCACTTACCTACCTTTTTTTGTAAATAATTTTTTTTTTTTAAATACTTTTCTCATGACAATCAACATTATTATATTAAGGATATTCTTAAAATTATGAAGTTTTTAAAACTTAAAAATAAAAATCTACGCAAATTATCAAGACATTTTTCATTTCGATTTTTTGATTTTAGATATAAATCGATGATAAAATTCCGAAAATTTTCGAAATTTTCACGAATTTGAATATTAAAAAAGTCGAGGCTCACTTTTTAATTAATAACATATTATTGGCTGTCATGACATGAATTTTTCAGAAAAAAAAAATTTTTTTAAGAAAAGAACAGTTTTGCAGTCAGTAAAATTCAGAAAAAAAGCGGTGGAAACACCCTCAAGCAATAGTTGAAAAATTCCAGAGAATATTTTATCTCAGTGAATTCAAAAATGGATACAAAGTTTAATTCCAGTGAGGTTGCCTCCGAAAGATAGAGGAATACTATTATTCACATTTAGAAGGCCTGTATACTCCAATTCGTTGCGGAAAAGACGAAAATTTTTAAAATTCAATATTGAATATATTGAAAGTCATGGTCAAAAAAAAAATTTTTAATTCTTACAGTGCTGTGACCTAAACTTTTCATTTCTATTTGCGTGGAGATACTCTTTTTATACAGTTGAATATATTTTTTTTTGGTTTTTTGGGCTTATCATTTTTTTTTATTCAACGAAATGTGGGTGAAAATGGTCATAAATTTTTTTCTTTTTGTGGGCCTTATTTGAATTATTATGACCAATTTCTCGGTCATATACTAATTTTTTTATTGAAGAAATAGTGATATTTAATTTTAAATTTTCTGGCTCTGTTTGAATTACTTTGTAAATGAACGACAAAACTTAAGATGTAAATAATTTTGAATTATAATTATTCTCAAATAGTATTTAAAAAAAAAGTAATAATAATTCATCATACAAATTCTTCCAAAACACAATTTTAAAAATTTGAAGTCGTTTTATTACGATATAAAATATTCCTACAAAACACTATATGTTTGACGTAGCGCTTGACTTAACTTATTTCATTTTATCAACTTTTCAATTTGACAAAACTGAATAATTAATATTTACAAAGAAAAATAAATATTCACATCATTATTATACTAAAATATCTGCAGTAAATGTAAAAAAAATATACATGTATATATACAGTCAACATATGATTTGAGCGAATATGTATATTATATAAATATTTATACATATAAAAATACGCATGGAATCACAATAAACTATTATATAGATTCTATTGGAGTTTTTTTGGAGATTTTCGGCGTGAAGTTAATTTTCTTTGGGAGTTGATGGTTTAATTAATATTAATTAATTAAGATTTAGGGACACAGGCAACCTGGATTTTGTTAATTTTCAACTTTTTCAAGTTATTTTTTTTTTAATTGATAGATAATTTTTTGAAGAATTATAAAATTATAAAATGCAAAAAAATTTCATTGGGAGTTCTTCAATTAATTATTAAAAAATATTATAATTTTTTAATTGTTGCTATGCGCTGATCAATCATTTCGGTCGATTGCGCATTCTTATACTTCCTAACCCTAGCATGTATGTGTAGACGTGTATATGTGTAACAGCTTTATTTTTATAATTACTCTTAAAAAAACGTATTTACCTATTATTTAAATTGAAAAAAGTATTCGAACCTATATTTTTTGTTATATAATTTAGTCTTTAAAATCAGGAAAAACAATTACATATTTGATTATAAACACATTTTTACACATCCATGCTAGGGTTTAGAAGTATAGGAATGCGCAATTGACCGAAATGAATGATCAGCGTACAGCAACAATTTAAAAATTATAATAATTTTTAATAATTAATTGAAGAACTCCCAATGAAATTTTTTTGCATTTTATAATTCTCCAAAGAATTATCTATCTATTTAAAAAAAAATAACTTGAAAAAGTTGAAAATTAAAAAAATCCAGGCTGCCTGCACCTCTAAATCTTAATTAGTTAATATTAATTAAACTATCAACTTCCATAGAAAATTAACTTCACTTCAATATTCTCCAAAAAAATTCCAATAAAATCTATATAATAGTTTATTTTCATTTGATCAACCTGAGGCTAATTAGATGCAAATGTTATATGGATATATTATTCGTATAACTATTTGAATGAAAACTGCATTACCGACCATCGTATGTATTTATGAATAAAGTATAGATGGTGCATAGTAGGGTTTCCATTTTTCCCTTAAGGGTGAACCACCCTTATAAGTTAGGGGGTTGAAATATAGATAAGAACCGATTCGAGAGCCCAAGGAACACCGGTGCAAAATTTGAAGGAAATCGGTCTGGTGGTCTCGGAGGAGTTTGCGGACAAACACCGTGACACGAGATTTTTATATATTAGATTAACTGATATTACTTTAATATTTCCATTTATATTATTAATACTATTATTTGTATTATTATATATATTATTATTTATATCATTTGTGACAAGTGAAATATTTTTAATAATATTAATATATTTCTATGATTAATGATATTTTATAGATAGATAATTGATATCATTATTAATAATATCATTTATTCTAATATTGATGTTATTATTGATACTAAAAATCTAATCTAATCTTATTTCTATCTGATCTGATCTAATTCTTGTGAAAGGTCGATTAACAAACGAAGTTTTACTTCCCCTCGCGTACTGGTAATACACACAAATTTTTTTTTTCTTCTATGTTAAACTGTAACAAGATATACTCGTTTGCCTTATATTTCGACACATTTATTACCCCTCTTCGTCTTTTGGTAAAAAGGAAAGAGGAGGAGAAGGTAGCGAGTATGCTACGGAATTCGAGCAGCCAGCCGGCAGCAAGTAACTCAGTTCAGTTTCAGGTGAGCTCGAGAGAACACTTTCTCTTGCACCAAATACTGGCTCAGAGTTCAGTCTTGGCAGTCACAGGTGGGTATCCTCTGATCTGCTTGGGCTGACTCAAATAATATATGGCCCCTTTTTAATATATATATGTAATATATATATAACCCTAGACTATTATTCACCCAGTTTATACTTGGTGTGGGAATAATTGTCTGGAATTTATTATCAACATTTAATTAATAGTTTGTAAGAAATATTGCCAGAATTGGTAACCATAATCGGTGGACACGCCCTGATATGTTGGTAGTGCCAATTCTGCCATATTCATTTTCTTATTATTATATTATTTTTTTAAAGTTGATTTAGTTGTTTAATTTAATAAATATTACTATTTACTTCAAATTATTGAAGTCTCTTTATTTGTTATTTATTTAATTTAGTTTATATTATTGGTCTTTACCCTGACAATTCTAATAAAACCAGCACATTGAGCACTAGGTAAGTTCCTTGAAGGTCTTATTTTGAGTTGTCTAGTTGTTGTTTTAAATACGGATTTTATAAAGGTCATTTTAATAGACGTTTTCTTCCCATTTGTTTGGTGTCGTAGAATAAACAATGGTTGTTAATTTTAATTAAGCGTTTTTGGAAGTTTGCGTGGCAAGTAATTTGCCTTCAATCAATACATTTGATCAAGCTATTTAATGGTTTTCAATACTTATTCATAATTTATTAGATACATTATTAATTCAGTCTCGTTGTCAAAATAAGACCTGAGCAGGTAATTTGGCATTTGCTTTTAATTGCAAATGTCATGTTACAAATAGCGCCCAAACAGGGACCTGACTAATAATTTAACATTATTTTTCAGGTCTCTTTAAATTATTAACAAAAAAAAAAATAACATAATAATATTAATGAAAGTTAAGCATAAACGGTGTCCGAAATGGCGTCGTAAAAATAAAAAAAAAAAAAAAAACAACGAACGCTTTAACATGAAGTTGCCCTCATATTCCGAGCTCTCTCCTCGCTTAACTCCGTGGCTGATCGGAGCAGGCCTCGTAAACAAGCCGGCTAGCAACATCAGTCGCGTGAACAGGTGAGTAAGTGCGGTGAATTTTGAGCCAAAAAAATAATAATAAAATATTTAATAAACAATAAAGTTGTTAATTCATTACTTTCATATGTTAAACATACTCAGGAACCTGAATTAGATAACAAAAAAAAACTTTACCTGACTTTTTGGAGTAAGAATAAAGAATTAAAATTTTTAAAATTTTAAAATCGTCATTATCACTTTAAATAGTCGGTTAAAATTTTTTTCTTATTCAATTTAGGTTTCTGAGTGTGTTTAACATATAAAAAAAAACAGTGTGTGTGTGTTACCAGTACGCGAGGGGGAAGTGAAACTTCTTTTGTATTCGACCTTTTACAAAAATAAGATTAAATGAGATACAGATAAGATAAGATTGATTTTTAATATTAATAATAAGTTCAATATAATGTTTAATTATTGCATCAATAAAAATAATTATTATATAAAAAAAATAATATTAATAATACAAATATATTAATATTATTGAATGAATTCTACATGTCAAAAGACGATGATATAAATAATTATAACGGATATAACATCAATAATATGATTGACAACAATAATGTTATAATCTACGATAAGAAAATTAAATAACATGGTTAATAAAAGCTTGAATAGTTATATGAATAATAATATCAATAATATTATCGATTAAATGATTAATCATTTTTATAATATTAAAAATATAAATATTACATGATTTAAGATATAAATAATAACGTCTAAAATAATATTAATAATGAGAATAATATAAATAGGAATCTGAATGAAAATAAAAAATATAAATATTATATGAATTTCAACATTAATAATAACATTAATATCAATATTAATATCATCAATAATAATATTAATAATATAAGTAATTTTGTCAATAGAAATAATAATAGTATAAATATTAATACTAATAATACAAATTGAATTACTAATAATGATTATATTGGTAATATTATAAATGAAAATATGAATATAATTGAAAAATATAAATATTAATTGAGTTTCATCATAGATAATAGCATCAATATTAATCACAGTAATTTTAATAAAACGTATGGAGATATTACTGATAATATTAATAAAAATATAAACATAATTGAAATATAGAATTATTATATGTATTTTTATATTAATAATAACATCAATACTAATTTAAATAACCTAAATAATGATATTGGCAATATTATCAATAATATTGATAATATAAATAGTATTATTAATAATAAAAATAAATTTATCAATAAGAATATTAGTAATTGTATCAATAAAAATAAAAATATAATTGAAAAATATAAATATTATATGAATTTCAAAATTAATAATCCTAATCATAGTGATATTCATGATATGGAACGAAATAGAATTAGTAATTATATCGATAAAAATATATATATTATTTAAAAACATAAACATAACATAAATAAAAATATTGATAATATTAATGATAGTAATATAAATACGAATTATATAAATAATACTATTAATAATATAAATAATATAAACAGAGATTTTGATAATATTTTTAGTAAATGTATCGGTAGAAATACGAAAATGGTTAAAAAATATAAATATATGATTTTTAATATGAAGAATGACATCAATATTAATATTTATAATATCATCAATAATAATATGTATTATACAAAAAAAATAATTTTAATATCAGCAAAAATACAAATCGAACTATTAATGATAATATTATTAATTATATAAATAGAAATATGAAAATAATTAAAAAATATAATTATTATATGAATTTCGATATTAATAAAAACATTCATAATAATATTAGTAACATAAATAGAATTATTGATAGTAATATCAGTTATAATATAAATAGAAATATAAATATGATTGAAAAATATAAATATTATTGGAGTTCTTATGATAATAATAACATCATATTATTTTTAATCAAAACATCAATAATAATATTAATAATATCATCAACAATAATAATATAAATAATAATATTTATCATAATATTATTAAATATATCAATTAAATTTTAAAAATGGGTAGAAAATATAAATATTATATGATTTTTAATATTAATAATAGAAATAATACAAATAGAACTATTAATTATGATATTAGTAATTATATAAATAGAAATATAATCGAAAAATATAATAATTATATGAATATTAATGTTTATAATAACATCGATATTAAGATCAATAATTTAAATAATGATACTAATAATATAAATAATATGAATAGAAACATTAATAATAATATTAGTATCTATATCAAAAAAATATAAATATAATTGAAAATAACAAATATTATATGATTTTTACCAATATTAATAACATTTATATTAATATTAATAATATCATCAATAACAATATTGATACTAAAAATAATACAGATAAAAATTTTAATCATAATATTAGTAAATATATCAATAGAAGTATAAAATTGACTGAAAAATATAAGTAGTGCGTCCTCTCTACTTTTTTTCACATAACTCTCAAACATGACGGCGCTCGATCGTTACATGTATTTTTTTTATCCCCTAGCGAACGAAAAGAAATTTTACTTTAATAATTATAAAATTTGCCTAAAAAATCCGATTAAAATTCGTTTTTTATGTATCTATTTATGCATCATCTGAAAAATCAATTTTGCAAATTTTAAAATCATCATTATCGATCTAAAACGTAAGATCAAATTTTTTTTTTATTCAATTCAGGTTCTTTAGTATGTTCAAAATATATTTTTAATTTTGATTAAAAAACCAATTAAAAATCGATTTCCATGTATTTTTTTATGCATAACCTCAAAAATCGTTTTTCAAAATTTTCATTTTACATTCTCGCTTTTAATAGTCAGATTCAGAGTATATTTAATCTATAATTATTGATATTTTTTTACCAAAAAAAAATTTTAAATTTAAAAATTTTTTTTTACTAAAATGATTCATTTTTCTAATTTTTTACTTTTTTAAATATTAATATACTAGTAACAACAATTGAATCTTCAACTTTTACTGCCTTTTTATGGACAAATAATATATTATGTTGATAGATAGTGCGAATAGTAGGTAGTTCACGCACAAGCATGAAGAGATGAACGGAGTACAGGACAGGGAATAGCGAGTGAATGTCAAAGCAAAGGAGAATCCGAAGACGAGCCGCAGGCGAGTCTGAGATTCCCCTGAGCTGAGACATTTACAAGCCCCCAGAAATCAACAAAAATGAAAATTAATATGATTTAAACAAAAACAATTTAAAAATTAAAATTATATTAATAATACTTAATCATTTGGCTTTGTTTGAATTTAAAAAATAAAAAAAAAGAATAACAAAATAATCTCAAAATTGTTTTCAATAAAAAATTATAATAGTGAAAAACATTTTATACTGTGTTAGGTATTCGCATTTGCAATTACGTTTCTTTTTAAATTTTAACCATTAATTTTTTAGTTTGGACTTTACCGGATGTAACGCGATATTTTAGTTATTTATTTTATTTAAAAATTATATTATTTTTATATTAACATTTTTTGTATTTTTACATTTAATTTTGCTGACCTATTTTAATTATTCAAAAAGACGTTGTAAATAAATATTTTACATCCGTTAAAGTCAAGACAAATAATTTTATAATAATTTTATAATGCTGACTATCATGGGAACAATAACTAGCCATTGGCTAATTATCAGTCCCACTCATAATTTTTAGTAATTAAGGAAATACAAAAAGAATAATTTTAAAAAGGGAATTGACTCTCGTGTTATATCTAAAATTGTTAACATCTATTAAATTAATTAAATCGCTAATTAAATTTTAAAAAACAAATATTTAAGTGAAATTTTATTTGTGTTACAACCGAACTATTGACTTTTAATTATTCGGGGTGTTTCTTCATATATTCAATTCGTTGTGTCTTGTATTTGATCCGATGACTTCCATCAACGGCGGCTATCCAGACTGACGCACCCTCAAAACAATTGGATTTTAAAACTACAAGGTACATTCATTTTCTACGACCTAATCACATTCCGTCCTAACCTGCTAGCCTGTAGGTAATAGCAAAATAAGAGGATTAAGAATAGTTAAATGTCAGGTTGTTGTTTTATTATTATTATCAGTTAGTTTACATTTTTTTTTCAAATTTATTATTTAATTATTTTATTAATTTTAATTTATTTATAAATAGTATCTGGGATAAAATTTTAAATATTCAATAAAAATAGCAAACTAGCAACAATAGCATCAATAGCAACAATATAAAAAAAAAAAACTTGAAACAGATATTTAATTCAGATTCGTTTCAAATGCGTCCGTGGCCAAAATAAAAAAAACAGAAAAATTATTTATCATAAAATAATATTAATAATTGGATAGTAGCTTCAATAATTAATCAATTTCTAAAACTGTTTCTTGGTGAAAAGGCAAGAATACACACCGTACTATTTTTGAAAAAAATTATTTAGTTTGAAGAACAAGAATATAAATTGTTTATAACAAAGTTATTATTAAAAATTAAATCATAACATTAATAATTCGGTTAAAAAAAAAAAATTATACTTGACCCCGCTTTATATAAGATTGAATAATATTGGCTTAAAATTTAACTACGTGGGGTCAAGTATAATTTTTTTTTTTTTTTTTTTTCATTTAACAATTTAAACTTACATGAATCAAAAATAAATTTTCTTCTTTGGTTTTTCTATAGTATCATATGTTATATATTGTATATGTATCTATATATGAAAAATTAATTAATAGCAAAATGAATTACATCACATTTCGAATACTCGACACTTTTTTTTTGTATATAAAATTTTAATTTTTGTTTTTTGTTAGATATCACATTTTTTTGTAAAGTTTCTATAGCTTTATATTTAAGTAACATAAATATACGTTGGGTTGCCACGCGCTTTATCTATAGCTCCAAAGAAAAAATATTGAATTTTGGAAAACTTTGACTCAACACGTTTCGAGGGGGTTGATAGTTTTTTTTAAAAAGTTCCATCACGGGTTGATTCAATCAAAAAAAAAAAATATTAATACAAAAAGATATTAATTATTTTTATAAAATTTTAAGGTGTCGTCTTGCCCTTAGTATCCCCTACATATTTATAAATTTTAATTTAATTTATTTTATTTCATTTTTGTTTATTAAAATAAATTAATTATTGTCATTATATTGATTTTATATAATTGATTTTACTTTAGAAATAAAAATATACAAGTAAAAAATTTAATTTTTTTTTAATTAAAAAGCTTGATATCAATTTATGAGATTACACCGTATGAAATTTTGATATTTATAATTTATAATATTTAAATTAGTCAATTTCAGTTTAGCAAGGACAAAAGTTACCTCTATTTTGTGTATATTAGTCTCGGTAGTGCCTTTTCACTTTCATTTGTTTTTCTAATTGAATATATTTTTTTTCTCATACTTGACACGAGGCACTACCGTGCCTCTTGATCAAGATCCATATAGTATAGTAACATTTTCTAATTCATTCTTCTAATTTTGAAAAAAAGAAAAAAAGCCAGTAAGTTAATTTACTTTTTACTTCGAGCATTTTTTAACTTGTGCAGTCTGCCCATATCCACAGTACACATTATTGATACCACTGAGACAGTATTTAACACCACATAATTGTATAACAATACCACGTGATTAATCTAAACGGAAATACAACAACCAGGCACGAAGTTTTAAAAGTGAAGCGCTAAATTCAAATTGCAATGAGCACTAAGAAAACGACGCCATGACACAAATGCTTCTTTTATATTAGGATACACGTGCAAAAAAATGAAAAAATATGAATATATATGAGGTTACTTTGGTAAAATCTCGAGATGCTTAACCCTGGTAGAAATTTGTGAGCGCCACCCGAGGTTAGTGTTATAATCATATATACTAATACAGGTTATCTTGCGTAATACCTCGACCCGAGGTCGGGCCGAGCTTATTTTTTTACCAGAGCAGTAGTTAATTATTTGAGTCACTGGTGTAGTTTGTTTCCGTACCAGAAAAAACTTCTATTTTTATGAGCAGCTTTAACATACGTATCTTATTTTCCCTGAAGCCGAATAACATTAATATAATTGCAAACAAATAAAAATGTATGCCAATGTCATTTAGCTTTTTTGTGAGGATAAACTTAATAATAAATGAATAGTTAATAATAATTATTTGAAAATAAACGGAAAAATACTGGAAAGTTCATATTCGAAATTATATAAATTTGTAGAAACAGGTGAAGTAGAAGAAAAATATTGGGGAGAAAAAAATGTGAAGATAAAAGACTTATCTGAAGATAAAATGCTGGGCGAGAATGAGATGTGGAAACATAGGGAGAGCGTTTAAAAAGGGATATATTAAAAGAGGAGAAACAAATTGGGACTGTAGACTATGTGGATATGAATGGGAAACGTTAGAGCATATAATGGTGTGTACAAATGTAAGAACAGAATGCAGTGAGAAAGTAGGGAAAAAAATTGATGAACTTTTTATGGGAATAACAGACGTAGATATGACGAGAGAAGTTGCGAATATGCTAAGAGAAAAACCAATAGAAGAGGTATGTGAATGGGTGAGAGTCTTTAAGAGAATGACAGGGGTAGAAAGAGAAGAATGAGTGTAAGAGTGAAAATAGCTATAAGTAAAGATGTAAAAATATATATATGTATAAAGGAGAAAAGATATATGTATAATAGTAATAAGGAAAAAGATGTATTTTAGTTATAAGTTAAAGATGTGTAAAGATTTATGTATTTAAATGAGCACAGAAAATAAATACTACTACTACTACTAGTTAATAATAATTACTAGATAACTTTATATAATATAATGCATAATATCATAATTAATGGTAATAAAAAAATTTTTGAAATGATGTTTGCAAACTATTTTTTTCTCAATAATTATGCTTTCAACTTCTAGCAACAATTAATTGGTGTGTGATGAATGTTGAATTTTCAAACTTTTGACATAAACTTAAACCTAATCACATCATTTTTGACTTTTTTTTTGTGTAAAACACCAGATTGTCTTTTAAAGATAATAAATTATTTTCCTTAGCTACAGACAGATTAAACATTTTATTATATTGTTAGCTGACAATCTGCTGACAGACTCCGAGTCGAAAAATATGCTTTATGACGTGAAAAATAAATTAACTCGATGTCTTTTTCTAAAAAACTTTTCGATTTCAATTGCATATTGATATCAATTAGAATTGACTATAAAATACGTCAATGAAGCTAGTCATCTTATTAAAATTTATTTAAGTCTAATATTTAAAAAACCAGTTTTCAAAATCAGGTGTTAGTAAAAATTTAAAAAAATCATAATAATAATATTTAAACCTTTAGCATAAATGTCAATCGATACCTTTATCATAATAATAATACTGAATATAAGTACATAGCGCATTATAATCTGATTCCTATAAGAATGTTATCTGATAAACAAACAAAATTATTAAAAAAATTCCAGATTAAAAAAAAAACTTATAAATAAAATCAGTGAAAGATGAACATTGTTCCTAATTTATTTCGATATTACAATAAAAATATAATAATGAGATCCATAAATGATAATAACATTAGTTTATTCAATCATAGAATTTGGCTGAGTTATTTTTTTTTTTTACGTAAAGAATTTTTCTGCCTCGTGCAGTCTGTCTGAATCCACATAAATACATAACACACACACACATATATATTATAATGTATTTAGCGCCACCTATATAAAATACCATGTGATCACATGTGATCGTTCTAAACGCCAATCAGATTAAAGTAAATTTGAAATTCATGCGCTAAGTTTAAAAAGTGAAGCGCCAAATTCAAATTGCAATGCATACGCAGAAAACAACGCCATGACACCAATGCTTTTCTCATATAGGGAATTCAAGTCAATACATAAGAAAAATTTCGAAAATCATATCAGAGTTATAAGGTGTTCATTTAATAAATTTTTTTGCAGACTTAAAGTTTTTTTAAGTTGATACTTTGCAGATGATAGGTCAGCTAAAAAAAAAATCTTCCGAAATCAGGATATGTTTTAGTAAAATTCACATATGTTAGCCTTAATTGAACTTGATAACCTAAATATCACTTAGAAAATAGAACGCTGTGAGCATAAGCTCGAAAAAAGGTATTTCAATTATAAATTTGAAAAATAAAACGGAATAAACAATGTCGTAAAAAGTATACTGATGAAGTAATTGAACAGAGTTAATCGAATAAGCATAGCTTTATGGCACCCTAAACCTGCTTGGATCAATGTTCAGGCTATACGAAACAAGTTTGTGTTCCGGTTTTTCCGGAACTTAGTGGCTGGAATTGAAACTTTTCGGTTATTTGAGATTATTCAAGAGATTCTTATAGTTCCTCTCGAAAATTTTGAAATCTAATTCGTTTGTACATATATAATCAATAACAGGAGTATTAAGAAATAAATGAATTTATAAAAATTATTATTATACTCACCAATTTAACACGATGACCAGGTGTAGTTGTGAAGTGCCACACACAATCTTTTCGAGCTGGATAGTAATCAGGATAGTTAGGTGATATAATTGTGTCTCGTGGACTTGTTATTTCGTATTTACAAGAACCTTCATAACAATAATGGCCGTTCTCATCGAGTTTAAATCCGTTATGACATGAGCATTCGTATGAACCAATCGTATTTTTACATTCGTGCTGACATCCGCCATTGTTATTTGCACATTCATCCATATCAGCGAAAAAAAATGCAGCAAAACCAGATCTCTGTATGCTGAAAAGTAATAAAAGAATATAAGTTTTCATATCAGTAAACTCAGTTATGGCTTAGTATAATGAACGCTACTTTTCATCAGATGTAAATGATATTCTCATACTATTTCCTTCTGAAGTAATTGGCATAGGCAGCGTGGAACCACAAAATATTCCATGTCGTTTTATTATGTCATCGCCGATATTACTAACTACTTCGATTGAATCGTAATCACAATCCTGGTGGTAGGCTTTATTCCCTTCTAAGTCAAAATGTGTAAAATTGAGTGTTATTTGGTATTGAAATGGAGCAACAATTTCCCAAATACAATTCTTTTTGATTGGGTAGTTTTCTGGGAACGAAGGGCTTGTTATAGATCCATTAGGGGCATCAATCAAACCACCACATGCAGCTTCACAATGTTTCCCGTCAGAGTGTAGTTCAAAGCCAATATTGCATGAACACTCGTAGCCTCCAAGCGTGTTAATGCACTCGTGCATGCAATCATGCTTGCCAGCACATTCATCGAATTCTGTAATTCATTAAGAAAAAAATTAATCTGCTCTAAAGGAAAATTTATCAAACATCAATATTTCTGATCTTCAAAAAATCAATGATCAAAAAATGATTTTTTTTTTTGATCTACGTTAAAGTACGTTTTCATTTAATTCTCAAAGCCAACTACTGGCTTTCATTGACAGCTGATTGCAGTTTCTGTTAGACTATTGGTTATACATAAAACAGTAGCTTTTCAATGAGAAATAAAAATACAAATTAGTGATTTTTAGATAATTGAACTTTTTCATTTAATTAAAAAAAAAATTTATTAATTTTTCAATTGGAAATAAATATCATCATGGTTGTTGTGGATCCAAGATTATGAACATGTCAAAATAAATATCAAAATTCTTTTTCATTTTTATGTTAGCTTTCAAGACAGAAAAAAAAAAGTGTGTGTGTGTGTGTGTTACCATTACGCGCAGGGTAAATGAAACTTCTTTCGTTATTCGACCTTTTACAGAAATAAGTTCAGATTAGATAAAGATAAGATGAGATCAGATTTTTAATATTAATAATAACATCATTATTAATATTGTTTGTAAATATATCAATAGAATTATACAAATGATTGAAAAATATAAATATAATATGGATTTTAATATTGATAATAATAACAATATGAATAACATAATAAATAATATTGATAATACTCAAAATAGCAATAGAAATATTTATAATGTTAGTAATTATATCAATAGATATATGAATATGATTGAAAAATATAAATATGATATAAATTTCAATATTAATAATAATGTTAATAACAATATAATAATAATAATATCGAAAATATAAAAATAACTATTAATAATAATAATAGTAATTATACGATTAGAAATATAAATATAATTGAAAAATATTAATATTATATGATTTTCGATATTAACAATAACATCAATATTAATATTAATAATATAAATAATATAAATAGATATATTAATAATAATATTAATAAATATATCGATAGTAACCCGAATAGAAAAATCTCAGTCTTAAACGAGCTTCAAGTCTCAAAACGCGCTTCATTGAACTGAAACTGTCCTGTAAGATCTTAAACGAACTTCTATTAGCTTCTGAAATAAAATCACAAATTTTTCCGAGGTCCCCAATCTTTTCTAAAGGCTTGAATTAAAAGACTTCAAAAGCGTTCACTTTTCTCAGTCTTTCAAAAGCTTGATTTAAAAGATTTCAAAAGGGTTCGAATTCGCAGATTTCATCACAGTTATTCTTATTATCATAAATAACGCTGGTGTTCAATCATGAAACAAATGCAGCGTTTATTACTGAAAAGTATTTTAAATCTTACCTTTTATGACCGTTGCGGAAAATCCAGCTTTCTGAACCGATCCATCACTTACGAACTTTACAAATAGTTCACTCCCAGTCGACCGTAAATCAGGTGGTACTTTATAACCACAGTAGATTCCAATTAAAGGAGAATTTTGATTATGACCGTCTCTAACTTCAACGTAGTCATACACACAGTTATCGTGATTTTCGATTTCGAATGCCTGAAATTTCAAGGCAACTTGATAATTTTGAGCCACAGACAGTTTCCAAACACACTCCTTGCTAGATTGGTACTCTTCAGGATAATTTGGTGATTCCAGATGATCGATGCTATCCAGTTTAATGGAACCTCCGCATAATGATTCGTAATTAGCACTAAAACCTTCATAGCCACTGCGAAGACTTGTAGTAACATAAGTTACTAGCATTCGACTTCCTGTTGATATAATCGACTCGTGGATTTGTCCACTCCCACAAAATCGACCTGAGAAAAAAATTGATGTTGAATATTGACAAGTAAGCATAAAAATTTATATATAAGTTTATAATTAATATGATACGACATTATATACGTGAATATAGTTACAATTATCCTACATTCTATAAATTATGGATACACATTACTCATAAAATAGTTCTATTGATTTCACAACGGAAGCTTATACAATCAAAAATAGCTATTATTATTATTCAAAAGTAGCTATGCTGATGATGGTTCGATTCAACGGTAGTTAAGTGAATCTTCTAAATAAATGACGAGAAACGCAGGGAAATTTACATTTATTTATCGAGAGTACCTACTCTTACTTTTACGAACCTACTGAGTTTTTTAACAAATTCTCTGTTTTCTTTTTATTTACCAGTTTTACAGATTTAAAACAATCAACCAAGAGCGATTTTTAGCCCAGCTGGCGGCATCACTCATTTGTCGCCACGAATTTGTGCGCCAAGAACGGGTTTGTCACTCGACAAATATTCATTTGGCTTTGGCCAAAAATTCATATATGTAATACTACTATATTGGTCATTGGGCACGATTTCGTTCCCAAACATACGTAAACGTGAATCTGACTGCGAGGACTGAGATTGTCTACGGTGTGATGATGTTATTCAGCCCATTTATAGGAAAGCATAGGCAAAAAGCAATAAAGTATTATATATATATGCAAAAAATAGTATGTATCACACGGACGCTAGACGTAATTGTTTCTTTCTTGCACGAAACACACGACAGATAATGCCAAGTCGACGAGGCGCGCAGACGAGGTAAGCTGAAGGATGCTATCCGATTCAGGCGCTTTGTCGACTCGACATCATTTGTCCTGTGTTAAGTATGTGCGAGAATTACTCAAATTGCGTCTTTGTAACAGAATATACTGTTCTTATACATTTCATGTACGTGCGCACATTTTCAGCAGCACGATTCCTTAGTATGAATTTGAATGTAACCTGACATAAGAATCTGACAATCTATTACCTAAAACAGCACTCTTGTGCCAATATCCATCTCTGATCTCGATATAATCAGTTCGGCAATAATCACTTTTAAAAATATTCAGTGATGTTATGTTTAAAGTTATCCGTTCCCCATGTGTCGCCGTAATTCTCCATTCACATTTCTCACCATCGGACAGTGTTGGATTTATTGGGTGACTTGGTGATCCAAAACTCCCACTACTATCTTGAAATGTTCTGCCACATCCTATAATAATAATAATAATAATAATAATAATAATAATAATAATAATAATAATAATAATAATAATAATAATAATAATAATAATAATAATAATAATAATAATAATAATAATAATAATAATAATAATAATAATAATAATAATAATAATAATAATAATAATAATAATAATAATAATAATAATAATAATAATAATAATAATAATAATAATAATAATAATAATAATAATAATAATAATAATAATAATAATAATAATTTCAACTTACTGTTACATTTGTAAAGAAGATTTGTTTGCGCGATGTCACCTTCACTAAGACGTATTCGTTGGCCTATTTCTGGTCGCAGATTTCCATTATTTTCCATTGGAAGAATAGTATCCAAATATGTCCCTTTAGAAAATGTGTTTTTAGCATAGTGCATTATGGAATCATAGTCATATGGCAGACCAATCGAATCAACTTCTTCACTCGTTAGTTTATTGAAGTTGTACTCCTGCCCTGTGTCAAGTTTGAATACGGTTTTTTTAGAATTTTTTTGCCAGCTTAATGTTTTAAAGATTAACGAAAATTCATATGTACGCAGATATAGTGGTCAGCTATAGACAAGATATGGATATTACATAGTCAAGCAGAAAGTGTCTGAAAATAAAAACTAAAGTCAAACGATGAGTTGTATTATCAGCTTCGAATTAATATATAAGCCATAACGTCAATCAACAATTTTTTGTGCCCATTGTAACTTTATTATATAGATTCACGTTGCGAAGATGTCTATCGGCTGACGCATTTAAAATATGGCGTTCATTTAAAGATAAATACCCGTTTTAAGCAATCACGAGAGCTATTCTGATTGCAAAGAATAATTTTGCTTCAAACTAATTTCCGTCACAGTCTTATTTTTAACTTATAAATTAATTGCAGACATGCAGTATTCTAAAACAGGGCCACAACGACTTGGTGGTAAAACACCTGGCTTATTTGCTATTCATCGTCTTGTTCATATTTTATCTTTTTGCTTTTCTGATTTCGCCAATCAGAAATAAAGTTTTTTGTAGCAAAAAATAAAATTTATATCAAAAAGCTTAGTATTTAGCAACCACACATGTGATGAAAATTGCCTTTTTTGTCTATTACCGAGCCTATTCATGTAACTTTTTCATCCTAACTTGGTGAAAATGACAGAGCCACAACAAAATCTCAGAGAAAAAATTAAAATTCCGAAGAGACACTAAATTTCTCAATTTTAACTCAACAAAACTGAATAAGATAGAATAAGATAAAATATAAAAAAGTTCACGAAAGGTGAAAACGCCAGAATGGAAGATAAGTCACGACCGTTCCAACGGAAAATAACTATTTATTTTTGGCAATCTAGCAGCAACAGGAGATTTAACAACATAGCAGCTTCAAGCAACAATGTTCATAATTATTTCGTTATATGATAATATTTTATAACGAAGTGCATGCTCATGTATATGATCAATACTAATTATGTCACCTATATAAAATGAAATAAAAAATTATATTGTCTACAAAATTTATTATCATTAATTATTGATGAAAATTATAATATAATTACCATCACATGTTGCACTGGAAGTTTTGGCAACAGAATGACATAAATATTTTGTAACACCTCCACGTCGCCATGACACTACTCTGCGTGATTTTGACACATAACTTTTTATATATAACCATCTTTAATTAATTGATAATCACCTTTTTTGGCTACGCGATAAACTCAATGACATTGTAAAAACACCATTCAATTCATCTTATAACTTATTTTATTGATGAAATAAACCACATGTGATACTAAAGTGTATTTTCTTTATCGATTAGATTGCCACGCCGAGACCACTGCAGTATATAGTAGAACATGAATAATTTCCAACCGATGAGGGAATAACTTAGGATTTAATATACCAGAAAAATATTGATCCAAAAAAAAAATCCATTAAAATTATAGTTACAACTTTTTAATTTTGTAGTGTTGTCGTAATATATTTTCGTTTTTACAATTTCATAGTAATATAGTAATATTTTTGTTTTTGAAAATTTATCGTTCTTCATTTTGAAATTGCTCAAATGTCGTTGTATTTTTGTTGTTTGAAAAAATATCACGTCAATCATTTTCGTTAAGCAAATACATAACGTTTCACACATGAGAACTTAATTAAAATCATTTTGACAAACCTGTCATGATATTATCACGTATGATCTGGACGTGCCTATCACGGTCGGGGCGAGTATGCTCATGCCAGAATCCAACAACATGACCAAGTTCATGGACTACGATGCCAAATTTATCGCAGTTCTTGCCAATGCTGATAGCCTGCGGTCCATTCCCACGTTTACCAACAAATGAGCAGCAACTAGTCAGCAACGTTAAGAAACAACTCAATATTAATTTTTTTTAATAACAACGATCAATAAATAACATAATGATTAAAGAATAAATAAAATAAATAATATGTGTACTACTTTGTCGAACTGTAAAGTTTTTTTCCAAAACGTGCAGAATGAGTGCTGTAACTAAAGAACAGATGTAGCTAATGGAAAATGATTGACGACTGCTTTAAACTATCAATACTCAAATGGTTGACATCCGTTCATATATTTTCGTTCGACAATTATTATGTCTACCGATTGTTTCATTTAAAAATATCAATGTTGTAAATAACAAAGTAAAAATAATAATTTATATTTCAGTAAGAGGTCTTTATGCAGCTATCTGGTAGTCTAAAATTAAGTTATTATGCGATGAGCATTAATTGAATTGAAATAGAGGTCCTGTTCTAGATATATATGGCTTTCTACTCTGATCCTCTTCAAAAAAGGAGCCACATAAATCATGGGGTCAGGTATTTCTGATTAATTCTTGATCACTGAATCTTACCGTACACGGGAGTGTAGTATTGTAAAAAAATTCGAAATTCAAAATTAAATTGAATAAAAAGGAAATTAATCGATATGTTCATAATAATATATCGAAATATCTGTCGAAACTACCAATAATTATAGACCTCTATTTGCATGAGTTTAAAGTATATATGCATCGCGTTTCGTGAGAATTACTTTTCAATTTCATGTTTCCTTAGTTTATTTTCTCTGATACTGTCAGGTTTAGGTAGTTTCCTCAAAGGGTTTCGACCATTTTTTAATAGGAGTGAAGACCAACATTTTTGCTCTATTTTTTGTCTATTTCGCACTCATAGAAGTATCATGTTTCTTAATATCATCTACAAGTGGTCTCTAGTTTTTTTTTAATGATTCCTATTCTAACCAAATTTTCTCATACATAATTTAATAATAATACAAAAAACAAGGCTCTAAAACTATCTACTTTTTATTCCATTTACTTCATTTCATCTTAATTCATAACCCTAGTGTTTTTTGTCACGATGTTATATTGTTTTTTTAGAAATATTGATATTCCAAAAGTCTTCTCTTTTTCACATAAGGTAATATTTACATATTGTTAAAAGTTGTCAACTTCAAAAATTAATATAAAAATAACCAGTTTTCAAATAATTACGGAAATATAGAAAAAAGTATCGGTGTATCAAGAATATATTAGGTAAATTTCAAAATTTTTCCCAACCCCGGAAAAAACATCTAAACTTTTTCAAGAAAAAGTGATATAAATAAACAAGATGCAATTTACATGTATATATTTTTTGGATTTTGAATAAATTAATTTCATCTCTAAAATGATATATCCTTTACGTTTAAATGAGGACATTAAATATACATGTCGTCATTAAATAAAATAATATGACAACAGAATTTAAAAAAAAAAATTTATTTAATAAATATTTTTTATCATTTTGAATATCATTTTTATATATGATATTTCAAAAGTAACATCATCATTTTGTGTACATAAAACTTTGTCAGTTTCAGTTTCAGATGCTCGATTTTCTATCTCAACTTCTGTCATTTCTTGATCTGACACATACACAACATTGCAAAGTTCTACAATAAAAATTAGAAGATAATGTACCATATCATCTGGTACAAATAAATGTCTACACGAAAAAAATATATGAAATTTTTATAAAAATTATATATAATCAGTTTATAAAATTCTTATATATAAATTTTATATAAATTTCATATAAAAGTGGTCCAAAAATGGCATATAAATTTTATATAATTTTTATAAGAAATATTGTATAAATGTTTATACCAGGTGTCCTATTTTAATCTATTAATTGATTTTTTTTTTAAATATGGCTTAAATTGGAAAATAGTTTAAATAAAAGTTGTAGGATTCGGAAAAGGACATAGAAAAAAAAAAGAAAAAAATCAAAAAAATTCAAAATGGCGGAGTTTCCGGTATGAACATAATTTTTATAAATAGAAACTATAATTTTTTTTTGGACCAAAAAGTTTCTTACATCAAAATAAACACGTTTTATATGGAACATTTTACAATAAATAAATTTCACATTTTAATAGATTTTGCTCGAAAAATATGCTTCCAATCGAAAAATAGTGTCTAATTTATAGTGTCTAAACATAGATCATTTCGAAATCAGGTTGTTTTTTTTTTTTTATTAAAAAGATGTTCACAGCAAGACTAACACTTTTTCTAAATGAAATTTTTCAGCTAAAGCCATATTCAAAAAAAAAAAACATACATAACTTCAAAAAAAATTTATTTATCCGCCATACTCCGGCATATTCAGTTTTTTTGTTATTTTTTATTTTTTTTTTTGTGTATTTTTTTCAAGCCTTACAACTTTTTTAAATACTATTTTTTGATTAGAGGCATATTTTTTGAGGGAAAATCATACAGAGATTAAATTTAGCCAAAAAAAATAAATGATTTTATCGAAAAATTTTTCAAATAAAAAGTGTTAGTTTTGATGTAAGAAACTTTTGGGTTCACTTCTAGCTTTGGAGTTAAAAGATAATTTCATCAAAAACGCAATTTTTCAAAATTGATTTTAACCTTTTTAAAAAAGTATATACATCTGAAAAATCTGTTTTTTTTTTAATTAAAAAGTTTGATATCGATTTATTGGATAATGAGAAAGCAGAATATTTTTATCTGATTTTAATCATATTAATCATATTTAAATTAATGAGTAAAGATGGTGAAGTAAAGAGGTTACCTCTATCTCGTGTATATATAGGCATGGTTGTTATCTTGCGTTGTCTCTTTTTTTTCTCATACTTGACGCGAGCATTACCGTGCCTCTTAATATAGATATAAATTTTATTCTATATATCTATATATATAAATGTGAAAATCGAAGCTTTGTCACCTATGTTCTCAGGAACTACTGAACCGATTGCTTTGATTTTTTTTTTAAATGAAAGGGATTTTCACGACGATGGTTCCTACGATAAATTGAACTTGCATAAATTATTTAATTAATTAATTATAAATTGACATATTAATAGCCTGTTACACGCCAGAGTCGACAGGCGGCGCTTTGGTAGCAGGGCTGCTACACACTCACACAATCAAAGTTAGATAAAGAGAGAGAACGCCTCATACTATTTTTTGTCCAGATTCGTTTTATTGATATTATAATATTAATAAATATTAGCATAATTATTATTATTAAAAAAAAGTCGGTAAAATCAAAATATCAGAAAAACATGAGAGTAATAAAAAATCATTTCAACAAAAAAATTTTCTTCGTAATTTTACTAATAATATCATTATTTTAACGGTGTATGATTATTAAAATTAATCACATAAGCACACATAAGTAAATTTCATTTATTATGGAGAGAATGCGCTATAGCTTTACAAAAATTGTTATTTTTTGTTTATGATTTTTCGTTGAATTCATATTATTAAAGCTCTTTTTTTCTAATATTATAGCTTTAATCAGTTGAAATAAAAATTGATTGTCGGAAAATAAAATAGATTGATTCAAAAAGTTCAGTTATGATGAAACTGAAAATAGCGTTTGGAAAAAGCCACACTAAAAATTATTAAAGTAATTAAAAATAAGTCACAAAATTTAAACTCTTCTTTTAATGTAAATTTTAATAATGCAACTATTATCTTACGAATCGTTTGATTGAGTATTAGTAAGCTATTAAGAAGCAATACTATTATTGAAACGCGTATTCTTTTTATTATCACTGTCACTATTGTTTCTGTTCTCATATTAACTTTAATGACAAAAAAAAACAGAAAATTTTTCTTGAACAAAAAATTTGGGTCTTATAATTAGGTAACTGTTTTAAAAAATAGTTCAGTTTGCGTTCGATAAATTGGTTAATACGACAAGTAACCAGCATAAGATTTCACTTAAATTTCTCCACTCGATCGATTGTAACATCAAAAGTTCGAATCAGGAAATGAATATATTAAATATTAGATTGATTTAAATCAAATTAATGGATATCAGCTTAGTTTGAAATATAGTTACAAAATAAAAAATTTTCAAGCTCTAGCAATTTAAAAAAATAGCCAAGTTGATATGACAATAAAAATTCCATTATTTGAAAAATTAACGATAAAAATTGTAAAGTCAGAAATATAAAGATTATTTAGACAAGTCAGATTAAATTTTTTTGAAAAAATGATCAAATTGAATAGCAACTCTAAAAAAATAATATAAATCCCGAGCAAAGCCGGGTGTAACAGCTAGTATTATATATGCATATACATATTATTATATAACTATTTAAAAGAAACAAATCTGTTATAGAATTACTGATGTCAGTAAACGAAATATTAAATTCTTTTTTACCTTGATACATTATTTTCCAAATATCATAATCCTAAAGAATCATATTTCAAAAATAGGTTGGAAATAAGTTAGAATTAATTCACTATCAGATCCATTGCATACGCATATCCATATTATTGAACATTGTACATTTTCCAATTTATTTCCCACTTTTTCATTATATAGCTTATTATATATTTATTATTAAAATATATATAAAATTTATGAAATATTTTTATAATTAATTTGTAAGCATTCTCATCTGTCAAACATATAAACAGTAAACTACCAATTGTATGAAGTGACTTGATGACAGTAAACAGTCACTTGTTTTTATTTCTTTTATTAATATATATATGAAGAATAAAATTATTGATTTTAATTACACCGTTGCATCAATAATATATCGTATACTATACATATATATCATTATATACTAGTAAAATACCGGTATGATACCAGTAAACATATAGTCATAAAAAGTCTGAGATTTTACCAGTATTTTACTGGTACACTGTGACAGTACAGTATACCGGTATAATACCTGTTAATGCCAGTTGTACGGTACAAGTTTTCTACCACTTATATATCGGAAAAATACCGGTACCATATAAGTATATGGTTATCTGGGTAAAAAAACTACACGAAAATTATATCAACGTGAATAATATTAGAATGTATACTGAAATATATTATGTTCGCTCATTTTTATAGTTTATATGTGAATTTAAACAAACATTAACTTGAATATTTAAAAAATTAATCAATTATTTTCAGCTTTCGAAACTAGTGTAATTATCACAAATAATTATATTGGACACCAAATTTAATCACGTATAGATCGAGAAATGCGCAAACATAGTACAAATACATGTCAACATAAAATTGTTTAACAGTTGACTGTTGAGCATCTTTTTATTCGTGTTGCTCTCCTAAATGCGATCGAACGAATTTCCTGAATATACAACCCATAACTGGTTGTCCCATACCCGAGTGGAAATCTGGTCAGGCTCGACGGATTTAAAGTCCGATCTTGATCAAAAAGCTTTTTGATCATGTCTTGATCAAAAAATTATCAAGTTATATATTTTTAAATAATTGAATTTTTTTATAAATTTTCCCTGATCAAGATGACATCAAGTATCTTGATCAAGTCTTGGTCAAGTGAACCTGGTCAAATCTTGATCAAAAAATTATCAAGTATCCTGACCACATCTTAATCAAAAAACCTGGTCAATTTTTGATCAAAAAATTATCAAAATATATTATTTAAAATAAATAATTTTTTTTGAACAATTTTCCCTGATCAAAATGACATCAAGTATCCTGAACACATTTTGATCAATTGAACCTGGTCAAATCTTAATCAAAATTTCGTCAGGCTTATAAAATATAATATTGATGGCAGCAATAATTTTATTTTTTATTTTTAATTTAATTTAATTTTTATTTTTTTTTATAATTTTTATTCTTTCATTCGAGGTTATGCATATCTGTCATCTTGTGTCTACTTGTTTTTTTTTTTTTATACAACTATAAATATAATACAGGTATATTATATTAATATATTTAATAAATTATCATAAAAGTTATAAGTTATATATTAGTATTATATTAGTTTAATATTTTATACGAATAAATATAAAAAATTATCGCTTTCTTTACGAATCAACATGAATCAATTATTCATTTAAAAAAATATATATATATCTATAATTTTTTTTTAAATTTTTGATAATATATCTTGATCAAATCTTGATCAGGCAGCTTGATCAAATCTTGATCCATTTTTGCGTTACGTTTTGATTAAATCTTGACCAGGTAGTTTGATCAAGACTTGATCCATTTTTGGGTTACGTTTTGATCAAATCTTGATCAAGTTGCCTGATCAAGTTTTGATCATATCCTGAACTGAATTTCCACTCAGGTAGTTATCATATACCGTTAAGTTTTATACCGATTTGTCTTAAATTTTGCCTGTAAATAATACCCCTGATATTGCTGGACGTGAGAGTAGATTGTACTGAGCAAACCATGAAAAAAATAGAAAAATTATTTACAAGCGTAATGGATGTGAACATGACGAGGAGAATGCTAAATATGCTTGAAAACATTCTTAGCTTGCAACATATCAGCGGTAATATTTCATAAGTATATTATCAATTAAAAAAAAAATTTTATTCTTACCCACATGGGCGCTCAGTGAAGACAATATAATTCGGATGATCTCGGCTTACACGTTGAACGAATTTTATACACGTAAAGTTTTCCCAGTGTCGCATCGCTTGTTTAAAAAGTGCTTTGTGGGCACCAGAAAAATTACCATCGATTTCATATGGAATTACTCCATGATCCCAAATACGTTCTTTTCGAGCTGTTGCAGCTCTTTGACGACGACTTTTCCAAGTTTTTGACAAGTTTGCTGAATTAAGTCTGTCAAACGATCCGTTATCTATGTACCACTTGACTTTTCGTGATTGATGAACATCAGCTGATGTAATGTTATGATCTCTGGAATCATGATCAATGATGTTGAAAAGTTGCAGGTATTTGGTTGCTTGGTTTTGGAACTTCGTGGATAACCTATAATTCATTTTTTCATTCTATTGCAAGGATACTTATGAAGTCATTTCGATTAATTTGATACACATATTAATTAATTCATTACAATTAAATGATATATAGTTTCGAGAAGGAAATTATTTGACATACACAATATAGTGGCCCGAAATGGGTGAACAAAAAAACAAAATCCATAGAAACATAAAACTTTAACGTTATCGTTAATTGTTTTCAATAGGATCCCAGGTAGATATACTAAGTATTCGTTGGTATTAGTTTAAAATTTTAGAATCAGCATAAACTTGTGCTTTGGCCATGTCACAAACCTGTCTCTCGAAAAGCTTTATGTAACGATTAGCATCATCTTGACACCTGGCACAAGTGTAGACTACAACAGTCGTTTCGAGGCTCAGAACAATCAACAGTTAAGGGAGGTTGAATTGTAATTGTTTGTGACTGCGTTTTTTTTAATTTCTGAATGAAATTTATAAAATTGTTTTCCATGCTCTGTCTCAAAAAAGAACGACAAATGCTTGAAAAAACATATAAAAATTACTGTGTAACAAAAGAGAAGTATTAGCTATAATCAAATCAGTCGAACATTTTCGTCATTATTTAAATGGAAAAAAATTTACATTTTTTAAATCGTCTGTAATTTGAATGATACAGTAATTCGGAAACAATTAAAAAATAAAGACCCAATTATTAAAATACTCAGTGAATTTAAAAAAATAAATAAAATACCTGAATGGCATGAAATTTCACAATAAGGAGAAATTATAAATATTTATATATTCATTTGGGATTCACTAATTTTTAAAGATCAATGTTTATTTCGTAATTGAGAATTGACAGATAAAACGAAAGTTATATTACAAATGATAGTACCGAAGAAAAATACAAAACAAATTTCATTGGAACACACAATTATCCAGTTGGTGGATATTTTAGAATAAATAAAACATTAGCAAAAATGAGAAAAAATTACTACTGGGCAAAATTAAGAATGTTGTGAAAGATAAAAAATTTATTTTGCTAAAAAAGGTCCTCATAAAAAAGTAAAAGAAAAATTTCAATTGTTAATCCAAGCTTCCATTTGAACGATTAGCAATATACATTTTAGGACCTTTACCTAACTCTAAAACAGAAAATCGTTATATATTAGTTTATTTCTCAGATTATTTCTCTCGATGGCCAGAAGCTATACCACTACCACATTTTGAAAGCTATAACAGTAATTGCAGCTATATTTGGAATTCCGATAAAACTTCCTTCAAAACGAGGACGAAATTTTGAATCAGAAGTTGTTAAGGAAACTATAAAGCTATTAAATATTTATAGAACTAGAACAACTCTTTTTCAACCAGAATCTAATGGCATGGTAAAAAGATTGAATGAAACTTCAAAAGAGTACCAGGCAAAATATGTAGCACAACATCAAAAAGATTGGGATGAATGGGTTTCTTTATTTCCGTTGGCTTAAAGATAAGCAAAACATGAAACTACACAGAATACACCAGCAAAATAAGTGCTGGGTAGAACTAAGACTACCGTTGCATTTAATACGAAAAAACCCCTCTAGAAAATAAAGTGAATTTCCTGAATTTGTAGAAGAATTAAACGAAGTCATATTAAAATTAAAAAATAATAAATCGAAATTAAAATTTGATTTAAAATCTCAGATGGTTTCATTTAGTCCAAGTGAGGAATTCTTCATCCCACATAGAACCATTGACTTAAAGTCGTACATCTAAACAGAACCTATCCATACTTAGAATAGAAATATTAAAAAAAAAAAAAAAATAAAGAAAAATAAAAATGAAAGAATAAATGAATAAATGAATGAATAAATGATAATAATGAAATAAAATAAATTGAATAGAATTAATTAAAAAAAGGTCCTCGCTGGACAGAACTCTTACTTTAAATAAGGGAAAAAATTTTTTGAAATAGCCCTCAATGGACTGAGCTCCCTCCCTTCAGGCAAAAAGAGCGATGAGGACGCTTCGGAAATGAATAAATGATAAATCTTTTTTTGTGGTCTCCAACACTTTATTTAGGTAAAGAATAGTAGTGTATCTACCACAGTTGATGGCCATTCGGACGGTCAGGGGAAAGGTAGATCAGGGACGTTAGAGGGGTACGGCCGAATAGGTAAAACAGAAATGATAAATTTTTTCCTTTTCATCAGTCCGTATTGAAGAATTTTTATATGAATGGAGGTAGCTAAGAAAAGAGATGTAGCTAAAGATATATAATTATGAAAAAAAAAATATACTTTGTAGCTAAGAAAAATATGTAGCTAAGTAAAAAATGTAGCTGAGAATATATAATAGAAAAAAAAAAAAAAATACAAAGTATACACTGAAGTATATATACTAAAAAAATTTCCGAGCCGGGTTCGAACCAGCGACCTATGTATATACCCAATATTTTAAAAACATGTAAGGAATATTACTAATGAATCTATATAATAATAATATAATCTATATATATATTTCATTTCTTAATTAAGTCTCAAATAATAAAACTATCATCTTTAAATAAAATCAGTATTTACATGTGCAATGAAATATGATCTGCTGACGGGGCGCTAGAGAATGACGGAAGGTCAATGCTATGTGCATGTATATACATGCCGTAATTAAATGAGGTATGACAAAATGTTTTTTTCAAATATTATTCAATACATCATTAATATATTCAAAATTTATATTATTTAATTAGATTATATACGAATATTAAAATATATATTTACATGAGTAAATATATATATATATATAATTTCAATGCTTCATATATATAATATATTATTTTTATATAAATATTATATTATATTATTTTTCAAATAATATTAATTTTTTAAGATAATTCTTCTATGATCTTTAAATGAAAAGTTGTATATTATTTTTTCAAATAATATTAATTTATTTCTAAAATGAGAAAATATTCTTTAAATAAAAACAGTATTAATATGCACAACGAAATATGATCTGCTGACGGGCAGCAAGCACGCACGGTCATTCCAGATGCATTGTCTTGATCATGTCATTTTTACTTACTATGTACTTACTGTATACAATAGATATATATTATAAAATATAATAATGAGAAAAAAATAATTCCCAGATGGATTCGAACCAGCGACTTGTGAGAAATTCAAAATTCACAATAATATAATAATGAGAAAAAAAATTCTGAACTGGATTAGAACCAGTGACCTGTAAAATTCACAATATCTTTTTTTTTTCAAAAATATATTCATAGGAAAAAGATGAGGATATGACAGAGTAAATAAAAAAACAATAATTTTTGATTTTCAAAAAAACATTTTATTATTTCTTATTATTTTACAAATTTTTTATATTATTATATGGATGTTTAGTACTTCTTAAGTTTTTTATACTTAATATTTACAAATATATTTGATTTTTTTTCCCAATACTTTGATTTTGGTTCATTGAAATTTTTTTCCTTTCCTTCATCTAACAGAAAAGTATTTTTTTTTCTAAATACTTGTCGATGGATTTGTTTTTGCGTTCAAACATTTTTTTTTTTTGTTGACTCTTCAAATGATGAACAGTAAATGAGGGATTCTTGTTTTATACTTCTGATATATATACTATCGGATAAAAAATTATTCCTTTGAGCCCGGTTCGAACCAGCGACCGATGGATAACTTTTGAATTTGTTTATAATGAAATTACAGTCCATCGCTCTACCAACTGAGCTGTCAAAGGTTTGATTACCTAGCATTTTTTTATGCTGATAAAACAAACACTATTATTTTATTATTCACGTGAGAATTTGCTGACTCTAACTACGTGTCAATTTAATAATTACTTCTACTATTTTATTGTTTTTACTCTTATATAAACGAGAAACTTTTGTGAAATTTTATCATTCGAAAATCAAGACTGTAAGAAAAAGTAAGAAATTTAAAAATATACATTATTATATATATATATTTATAAATTTCATATTATACGTATTTATTTGCTCAAAATGTTTGTAGAAAAAAAAACAGCACGAATAAAATGAAACAACAATTGAATAATATTGCTAAAATGGAAGCCAAATTGGTTCTTAAAAAAATATCAGAATTGGAAGTCAATGGAAAGTACAAAGTAACAGCTCTACACAAAATCCATAATGAATACAATGGAGTTATTGCCACATTAAATGATGAATTCAATGTCTTTTTACCAAGCAGAATCGCCAAGTTTATGAAAAATAATGATTTTTTTACAAAAATTGAAAATGCCGCAATCGATGGATGTTTAGATCTTATTTTTCTGGGAGGAAAATACAACAAATGTGAGTTTATTTTCTCATAAAATGAGAAAAATGTTTAAATTGTTAACTCTTCTTCGAATGTATTTATTATCTAGACAATTATATAAAAATGATAAACACCAAGACTAATTGAATTTCAAAAAATTGTAAATTATTAAAAGATTTGATAAAAGATGATTACTATGTTGTGACAAAAATTGAAAGTTGCTGTGAACGAAAGTCTGGTGCAAGACTATTAGTCGAAATAAATAATAAATATACTGTTTTCTTACCGAAAAAAGATGCTGAATATTATTTTTATAATAAAAAAAGGTTCCTCGAACTAAAAAATGGTATTAAAAGAAGAGTTTTAACATTGCAATGTATTGGAGTAAATAATCAAGTTGTATTATTAGAAAATTGGTCGGAACCTATTGACACTGTATTTTATAAATGAATTACATTTGAAATATTTGTCATGAATTTTTTATTTAAACATTTTTTTTGTCTTAATCTACATACATAATTCATAAAACTGATTCATTTTCCCATGTATCATGTTCAGAATCAAAACCTAACCATCTTACAAGTACTTTATTTTTACGTTTTTTTAAAAAATTATTATTATTATTAAAAAAATTATTTTTTAACAAGATATACATCCGGATATCGTACAGGACTGAGTTCTTCTCCATAAAAACATCCTTCAAGATCATTTTCTAGATAGTCAGCAATTTTGTAAGTTATTGGTATTGTATTTAATAGCTTTGTGATTGTAAAAATTTCAGTAATCCAATTTGGAGTGTAGCTTTTTTCAAAAATTTTCTTATATTTATTTATTCGTACTTTATCACCAATTTTGAATTTTTTCTTCAACTTTGATGCAACATAAATCATTCGATTTTGATCATGATATATTCCTCGCAATAAATCTTTTTCATTGTTTCCATTTACATTTTTTGGTTTCATTTTTATAGTTCTGTGCTTTGTATTATTATAATTTCTAATCAACTGTGGAAGTAGAGTCAACCATTTATAACTGCCTTGATATGTGAATCTTTCCCACATTTTATTTTTTAGCGTTCTGTTGAATCTCTCGATCATACTTGCTTTCAAACTACTATATGTTGAATACATATTAATATTATATTCTTTCAAGAGTTTTTCAAATTTACTATCGTAAAATTCTTTTCCTTGGTCGACATGTAAATTTTTTTTTGAATATCGACCTTTGATGAAAACAGATCTTATTGCTGCAGTGACATCTTCTGCACTTTTCGTCTTGATTGGTACAGCAAATGCAAGTTTAGAAAAATTATCAATTATTGTAAGTATAAATTTGTAATTATCGTTCACAGAAGCATATGCACTCATGTCTTTAAACACAATGATTGAACATCACCGTGCAATTAAAAAAAAAAAAAGATAAAAAAAAAAAGGAAGGGGGCTATTAAATAAAATCATCAATAGCTTGCCATTTGAACTACACGTTCCACAGTATAATTATTGTGGTCCGGGTACAAAGCTCGATAAAAGATTAGCTCGTGGTGATCGTGGTATTAATCCACTGGATGAACATTGTCGTGAGCATGATATAAGCTACTCAAAAAATCCTGATAATCTTGAAGAACGACATAAAGCTGACAAAATACTTGCTGATAAAGCTTGGCAACGTGTTTTTGCCAAAGATTCGTCACTTGGTGAAGGAGCTGTAGCTTGGGGTGTGACAACAACAATGAATTTGAAAACAAAACTTGGTATGGGTTTAAATAATAACAAAAAGAATAAAAAAATTCATCATAAAATAAAGAAAAAAAATAAAAACTAAAAAGGATAAAGAAAAATAATTATAAAACGAAAAAATAAAAAGAATTTAACAAGTCTCAAGAAAATTATAGACATATCGAAAAAATCTATAATGCCTGGAATCACTGATCCAATAAAGACAATTCTAGAAGATGCCCGTGATGCTGTCAAAAAAGTTGCTGGAAAGAAAAAAATTTCTTTGCAACGAATTTTACCTATTCCATTAAATAGCAAAAATAATAGCGATGGTAGTATACTACCATATCTTATACTGTTATTGGCTGGACTAAGTGCTTCTGGTGCGATGACAGATAGCGCAGCAGCAATTTCAATACAATAAATGTTGTGCATGCAGCAAAAAAATTACTTCAAGAAAATCAACATCATAATGAAAAAATGGAATCAATTGTATTGGGTGAAGGATTATTCTTATCTCCATACACAAAAGAATTAGGTCTTTTTTTAAATCCAGCTACAAATTTGAAACAAAAAAACTTGTAAAGCTACCACATCGAGCTCTCACAAATATTGATATCATCAAATATGCCAAAGCTTTTAAAATTCCTTATTTTCGGGGAGTTTTCATGAGAAATGATTTGCCATCAACTGGTCCACAAAAAAATGAATCAGCAATTGTAAATCTTGATGATAAAGATGGCGTTGGTACACATTGGGTCGCATATAAAAAACGTCTCAATGATGTTATTTATTTTGACAGCTTTGGTGATTTGAAGCCACCACAAGAGTTGATAAATTATCTCGGTGTTGGTAGCATTAAATATAATTACAAAAAATATCAGAATTATAATACAATTGTATGTGGTCATTTATGTCTCAAGTTTCTAGCTGGTGTGAGACTATAAATAACCATTACTTATGATAAATATATCATTAGTCATGGATGATTCATTTACGTTAACATTGTCGAGCAGATCATCGACTCTAGAAACACAATATTTTCCACCGATTGAATTGTCAGCAAATGAAAATTATGTTGCTGGTCTTGTCGAGTTTACAACCTTCAACTCAATACCAAATATTGATATTGGTAATAATGAAATTTATATTGAAGGGTGTGAAGTAATAACAATTCCGACAAAAAGTTATGAAATTGAGGATATTGAAAGTTATATACAAAAAATATTAGTGCAAAGCGCTACAATTAGTATTCAACCAAATAACAATAAGCTACATAGTGAGATAAAATGTGGCAGACGTATTGATTTTACACCAAAAGACTTTGTTGGAAGATTGCTGGGATTTACATAACGAGTTCTTGAACCAAATGTTCTACAAAAATCTGATTTACCTGTTGCCATACTAAAGGTTAATACACTCCAGATTCAGTGTAACATAACAACTGGTGCATATATGAATCAGCACAAAGTTCACACAATACATGAATTTTTTCCAGTCGTTCCACTTGGATATAAGATTGTTGAAGTACCATCTCATGTCATTTATCTTCCGGTCACAGTGCGAGCAATACATCAATTACAATCGAAAATTGTCGATCACGATAGTGGAATTGTAAATTTCCGAGGAGAAATTATTAAGATTCGACTACATATTAAAAGTGTTAAATAGAAAAAAACTATGGGCATCGTTTTCATTTAAAAAGACAAGAAAAAAAATAATAATAAAGTTATTGGACAAAGCTATAAATGTGAGACATCATGGCAAAAAAAAACCAGTCAAAAACAAGGCAGCAAAGCGATAACACATCAAAGTATTCAGTTTCTCAAGAGTCTCAATCTGAATCCACGTCTACATCAAAAGAAATAAAAGTATCATTTTGTTGCTTTTTTTGTAACATACCATGGATGAAATTTTAAGTATACAAGATCCTATTATTTTTGATGAATCAATTGCACATTGTAAGTTACATGCACATCAGCCTTATGGTGCTTCAACATCTATTATCAACGATGGAATTCGGATTGGAATACAACATCAAGATTTATGTGTCCTGCCAAGTAAAAGTTCATTGCATATTTCTGGTAAATTTCTGACAAGTGATGGAAAATCTGAGCCAAAAACAACTTCACTTGTCAGAATGGCAACAGCACATATGTTTAAAAAAACTCGCTATGAAATCAATGCAATTGAAATTGATCGAAGTAAAGATGTCGATCTTACAACTCTTATGAAAGGATATATTTCATTGAGTCCAAATCAAAAATCATTGTTGGAGAATGCTGGATGGATAATGACTGAAGAAAAATCTATAATCGATTCAAATGGTTATTTTGATATATCTATACCACTCAGTCTACTGCTTGGATTTGCTGAAGATTATAAAAAAATAATTATAAATTTAAAGCACGAACTAATTATTATTAGTGCAAATAGTGATGCAAATGCTTGTCTTCAAGAACAATCTGCCAATGAGACCGATATCGAAAAAGTACAAATTACATTTCAGAAAGTTGAATGGATTGTACAATATATCAAAGTGTCTGATAAACAGAAAATTTAACTTTTAAATTACATTGCCAAGGATCCATCTATTGCGATCAGTTTTCGTACATGGGAATTGTATGAGTATTCATTACTACCAGCAACTACAAAGCAAAATTGGAGTGTAAAAACATCAACACAATTGGAGAAACCAAGATATATAATTTTGGGCTTCCAAACAAATCGAAAAAATTCTTTGACAAAGGATTCAAGTGTTTTTGATCATTGTAATTTGCGTGATGTAAAACTATTTTTAAATTCACACTCATATCCTTATGGAAATTTAAATATTGATTTTGCTCATAATCAATTTTCTCTATTATATGATATGTTTGCATATTTTCAAGCTTCATACTATTATACAAAAACACCCCAGCCATTATTTACAAGAAAAAGTTTTTCGGAAGAAGCTCTACTTATTGTCATTGATTGTTCAAAACAAAATGAATTTTTAAAGTCTGGACCAGTAGACATTCGACTTGAATTTGAATCAGCAGAACAATTTCCAGCTCAAACATCAGCTTATTGTTTAATTTTACATGATAGAATTGTCGAATATAATCCAATTTGTGGTTCAGTACGAAAACTAGTTTAAATTATGATTCATGTTTAATTTTGTAATTCAAAACCGACTGTACATGTAATGTATACATGGCAATATGCATATAAAGCTGCAAGATGTGGAAAATGGGAACAAATTGCTCGTGATGATGCACGATTTAAAATGAGAATACAAAATATAAGTACAATTATTAATCCTGTATTATTAAAAAAATATCAACAATATATAAAAAATAATATGTAATGAATAAAAAATATGGAAAAAAATAATAAACTGTTGTACTTTTCCTTAATTTATAAAAAATATATTGATTCTCCTCAAAAAAATATTCTACTAAAAAATAAAAATTACTTTTATTAAATAAAAAAACAACAACAGACGTTAAACATTTTTTTTCGTTTATTTCATTTTGTTTTGACATATTTTACAATCTTTTATGAATGGTGTTAGACCGTCAAATTCATCTGAATTTTCGCCTTGATGTTGATAATGTTCGATGCAGCGTTTATATTGAAGAAAATCTTCTTTTGATTTAAATTTTTCTGGTAATTTAGTCCACACAATATTTATTGAATTTGGTGAAAGTAGAAGAATATATCTTTCAGGTAAATTTGAAATATCTTCTGTTGTCATTTTTCCAGACTTTCACGATGACAAAATAGTTGAACAGATTTCTTCAATGATGAAACTGATCCCCAGGTAGCTTGGAACCATGCTCGTAGTTTAAGTACATTATCCAATGCACATGTTAGATTTATTACTTTTTTGAGATGGACACTTTGATGATTACTAATTTTGTAACACATCTTATTTGAAAATTTACCAAGTGCTGGACAATCCATGTCAATTAAATCAATAATAGTCTTCTCATCCTCCAAAAAATTGTTGAGCCATTTTTTTTTCTCATCCTCTTTTAAATATACATAAACTGACGATTCAAGACTATTATTTATAACTTTTTATGTTCATTGTAATCAACATGACCAGAATTCCATAAGCCCATGTATATTTCTAGTCAACCAACTATTTGAGATTTTGCAAGCGGACGACAATATACTTTTATCAAACGGAGGTTCAAAAATTACCCACTTGACATCATTTTCTTGATTTAAATTTGCTATTGCAAATTCTTTAACAATAAATCCGTTATTATCATCACGGAATCCTTAAACATCAACAATATATTCAACCATTCTGATCGAAATCTCATTAGAGACTGCATTTTAATAATTTTTTCTATTTATAAAACAATGGAACGCGCGCAGACTAGTATCAAATTTCTATTTTTTGTTTATAAAATAATTTGAAACGTAGGCACTCTAAATATATAACAAAATATATGCTTACTTGCATTCTTTATATATTCTTTACAATAAATATATTTTTTTATTTATAATTATTCGGGGTCATAACCCCAAGGTAAGGTATCAGTTCCACCATTTTGATCAAGAGCTCGTTTATCATCAGCCCAGCTGGGTGCAACTTTACTCTGTACACTAGTACGCACTTGATGATCTTTGCTTCGTATTAAATGTTGATTCTTTATCAATATTTAATGATCAAATAATTATCAAAATTTATATCTTTTAAAACTGAATCTTTTACACCTTTTGCTTTTTTGTAAATTTTATCATCATTATGCACGGAGTTTAACACTGTATAACTGTACAATTTGGCTCTCAAACCAGCAAATTCAGTCATTATTTTACCATTATTTTCATCCTTCATCAGACCAATAAGTTTTTTGTTGACTCTTGGCATATCATAAATATTATTCAGTGGATAATCTGATGTATCAAATCTTCCCAAGTTTTCTTTCATTTATTCATAAATATCAGGCACTTTAAACCATAGAATTAATAAATCAGTATCCATATACAATGCATTGGCTTCATCGTCTTTAAATTTTTTTTTAATATAATTGTAGTAAAAATCATGAATCCAAATTTTTGAAACATCTAATATTGTCAATCATCTTTATAGATTGAACAACTGTGAAAATTGTGTTTCGCTATCAGTGATTTTGTTCCATAGCGACCCTCACATTTTGTCACCAATTTGACATCTTTTTCTTTTCTCACATTTTGCATTGTTTTACTATACACACTGTTGTTCATTAATTTGAAAAAATTTTTATCAAAATCAGTGGTCGCTTGCTGACGCATACCAGTATTCAAATCTATATATTTTTTCAGCCATGGGCTTTGTTTAAATTTTAATACTCGATGAATTTTATGTAATTTCATGCCAAACTCTAAATACATTTTTAAATTTCTTTAATGTATCACATAATTTTTCTTTGGATAAAGTGTCGTTATTAATTTTGATTGTTTTGAATCTGGTGCTGTGATTATCATTTGATAATTTTGTCACATCAATATTTAAATTATTTTCCCACTGAAAGTCTCTATAAGGAAGATATTGACTCATGCCTGCACCATATAAATTATTTACATCGAAATACATGATATATGATTCTTCTTCAGTTGGATTATATTTATCACCCATATATCTATTGTTTGCTCTTGCATATCGATTCATGCATTGTGCCACACCACCTCTAATTCCTTTCTCAATGAAAAGATGCATTGCTGGGTCAATCAAAAGTTCAAGTTTCACACCTGTATACTTTAACATTGCATCAAATGCTAGACCTGTTGCAGTGAATTAATGAAGTGCATCTAGATTGTATGTTGATAGACAGCTCAAACGAAAATTTGCAAAAATATCTGCCAATAAAAGCACATCAGTTTTCAAATATAAATCAGAATATTCTCCTAATGTCATTATTTTAAATTTTTCCCAAATATTTTGGCATGTTCATAATCTTTGTTTGATATGTCAGAATTAAAATATTCACTATTGCATTCACTACGTGTTATAATTTTTTGTTCATTGCTCAAATCAGATGATAATTTATTTTTACTACTTGGCATAAATTTGTATTAGTCAATGAATCGCAATTTTACAACAGTTTTATTCACTTTTTTCGTGAATGAAATATATTTTTCCTTATTTATTGGTAAAATGTGTATTCGACCCTCAAATGTCTTGCAAAGACCTCGAATAAAAAATGAGAATCATATCCTGATAAATTGTGCATGACGTGATTGTGTATTGTGTGATATTTGGTATAGTTGATATTACACCTGGCATGAGCAGGACCACGTTATTTTCCGGTGAAGTGACAGTGATCACGATGCTCAACATCTTGTACCAGAAAAGTCTCCTCACATATATGGCAAGTTGTAGCATTTTTAAATTCTTGCTCTTGTCTCACAGACAATTTTTCCATTAGTATGATATTTGAAATAATATCATTGATATGATGAGCTAGATTTTCCAATTCTTTAATGAACCATTCAATACAGTTTTCACCACGATTCATTCTGTAATATGATAATGAGTCATCAAAACTACACTTTACGTAGTATGCTGCACTCTGTGGAATATGTTCGTTGGTCTCTGTATTATCAATCGGCTGGAGGATGCATTCTAAAACAGCATATACGACAAATGGTACAAGTTCTTTGTATCGATGATTTTTGAATTTCAATATATTATCATCTTCTTTTGGCATAATCATTCGTGCTTTATTGATTTGACAACAATCAGACAAATGTTTTTCTAAATATATTTATGATAAAAAATGGTTAAGACATCTGTCAC
Organism: Lysiphlebus fabarum; assembly: GCA_011426435.1. Classification (NCBI taxonomy): domain Eukaryota; kingdom Metazoa; phylum Arthropoda; class Insecta; order Hymenoptera; family Braconidae; genus Lysiphlebus; species Lysiphlebus fabarum. Next base: position 160,450 of record WSYQ01001351.1, read on the forward strand.
AAATATATAAATGACCATCACATTTTCTGACAATCTGACTTGTGAGCTTACTAGACGTGATAAATTTTTAATTAATGCAAGATAAAAAATTTTCTTTTCTTTTTTCTGTGTGTCAACATAATTTTCATATTCTTTATCAACTTCCATATCACTCTCATCGTCAGCTGAAAAACATTCATCATCAAAAATGATATTTTGATTGGTGTCAACTTTTTTTTTATTATCATTTTCGTTTTGATCAACTGCCAACAGATGAATCGTTTCGTTATCACTAATATTATCACTCAAAAATATAGGAGCAATTATACTCTTTTTTGGATTATTTAAAACAATTGCGTAGACATTGATTCTTAGATCATTAAGTTTTTCAAATTTTGGTATGTCTCGCAGCTTCATGGGAAACGATATTCCATCATATGATAATAATCGACTAAAATGTGGATATGATGCAACACGATATTTACGTTCTTGTGCAGGATGCAAAGCTGCAGTTACGCACCACAATAAAACAAAAGTCATCTTTATTTTGTATATTTAAAACTGTTTTTTTTTTTTTAATATCATCAGGCATGTCAACAAACGTGGAAGCACCACCACGCAATGGTTGATATCTGCATACAGCGAAGATAATGCTCTAAATTTTTTCTAAGCTCCAGCCAGAAATACCAAGATTAAACTCTTTAATTTTTTTTAATAATGAATCAAAAAAATGTTCATTAAACCAATCATCGAGATTTGTAGTTGGAAGTATCACTGAATTTTTTGTAATAAAAGATTTTATTTTTCTCACTTCTGTATCATCTTTCAAAACCTCATACTCACAATGTAAGCATTAATTGACTTTGAGATTAATTTTTTTTCAAAAAAGTTTTCAGTTTTTTACTGACAACAGTTTTAGAATGTTTCAAAAAATCTTCAATTTTTATATGATTAAGATTGATCAGACCTCCAGTTATTATATTGCCTTCAAAAATATTTTCTAAATTATTCCATTTTACTCTATCATGCAATGACGGTTCATCATGACGAGTGCTCATAGCAGCACCATGATGTAAAGTTTTCTCTCTTTTTACTTGTAACTTTACGATTACTGCTGTAATACCACTATAACTAATTGTATTCTTTTTTTTGCACATACTGAATCAGCTGAATTTTTCAAAAATTTATTCAATAATTTTATATTTGCGCTACCCCCATTTAATCCATCTATCAATAGTGTCGATAGAATTAGCAGAATTATAACCCGCATTTAAAATATTAACAAGTTTTTCACACCTTTCTGATGAATACATTTCCAAATTATTTTTTTATTAATGAAAAAAAAAGTAGTTGTCGTATGATCGACTGACTGCTGACTGATAAAATACGATTGACAATAGAATAAAATATATAAAAAATATATTTCATAAAAATGTATTTACTTATTGTTTAAAGGTTACAGAAAGAAAGTGGAAAAAAATATTCTATTATTTCATATTAATAAAAAAAGATAGAGATTTAAAAGTGCACAGTAAGTAAAAATGAATCGCGATGCATGATTAAGACAATGCATCTGGAATGACCGCGCGTGATTGCTGCCCGTCAGCAGATCAAATTTCGTTGTGCATATTTGTTAATACTATCTTTATTTAAAGATTATTTTCTCATTTTAGAAATAAATTAATATTATTTGAAAAAAATAATATACAACTTTTCATTTGAATATCATAGAAGAATTATTTTAAAAATGAATATTATTTGAAAAATAATATAATATAATATTTATATAAAAATAATATATTATATATATGAAGCATTGAAATTATATATATATTTTAATATTCGTATTTAATTTAATTGCATAATATAAAATTTAAATATATTAATGATGTATTGAATAATATTTGAAATAAACATTTTGTCATACCTCATTTAATTACGGCATGTATATACATGCACATAGCATTGGCCTTCCGTCATTCTCTGGCGCCCTGTCAGCAGATCATATTTCATTGCACATGTAAATACTGTGTTTATTTAAAGATGATAATTTTATTATTTGAGAGATTTAATTAAGAAATGAATATATATATATAGCTCAGAGAAAAAAATTTTTTATCTCATTATTAATATTCCTAACATGTTTTTAAAATATTGGGGATATACATATGTCGCTGGTTCGAACCCGGCTCGGAAGTTTTTTTAGTATATATACTTCAGTGTATACTTTGTATTTTTTATTTTTTTTTATTATATATTCTCAGCTACATCCTTTTCCTTAGCTACATATTTTTCTTAGCTACAAAGTATATTTTTTTTTTCATTATTATATATCTTTAGCTACATCTCTTTTCTTAGCTACCTGCTTTTATATAAAAATTCTTGCATTTATATAAAAATACCGACTCCTTAAAATTCCTTAAGAGTTCTTCATTCCTAAATTCGTCTATGTAAAAATATAATAATTTTATCACCCTGCATGTTTCATATATATATGTAAGACACAGAACATGGATATTGAGTCTTGGTTATACCTCGATTTTTTCTCAGTATTTAAAGTTTTATGAAAGTTTTTTGGATCATTGAATTGCTTTTTTTCGTGAAATTCAGTTTTTGTTTCGGTGTCCATTCCAATTGATTGCTTATGCATAACATATCTTGTATAAGCTTGTAGGTTCTGGGATACTGAAAAAGTTTGAAATGCATTACGATATTGATACTTTGATTATAAAAATAACATATTTACTTTTTGATATTGCGTCTTTTTCATATGTTTGTTCTGATGGTTCGAAGTTATTGAACTTCACGATCTTTCGAAAAAGTCCTAAGTCTGCATAAGAAATCGCCATGTCTTCCACAAACTGATCTGAAAACAAATGAGTAAAATAAAACTTAATCATCTAATCTAAGTAATAAGAATTACAGCATTTGATTAACTTTATCATAAACTGGTTTTTTTCGCTTTTTTCAGTGGTGTGAATTAGAAATTTTTTAGATGAACTCGTTTGAAAATTATATTTGAATCGGATCAAGTGTATGTTTTAAGTGTCACGAATAACTGGTAATCAAAATTAATTAATTGAATTTAAACTCGTTTTTTATTATATACACCCGAACAGCTCTTGACGTCAGTGATTGAATCTTCGTAAAGTTGAATACAAATGAAAATAGAAAGTCTCTCATATAAGGTCTTCAGTCTTCCATCGTTTTATATTTATATTTTTTTTTAAATTTGATGTTAATGTTTTTCAAACAAAAAAATTTTACAAGAAATCAATCCTATCGCTCTTGGCTGATAGTCAAATAGACTGACCACTTATCTAAATATCCAATTAAAAATACAAGACGAACTTCGGTTATCTATGCTCGATAATAGTGCGCAATCGTAACCTGGGGTGGTATTCTTGCACTCTTACTGCGGGAGTTACTGCGGGTCCCGCAATAACTGTTCGCCGGCATAAATTTGTGTCGTGACATCAAAATGTGAAGGCGCTTCCCAACGATTTTCATGCAAACCAACTATATTTTATGTTTTTCTAACCTATTTACTGAAATATGGTTGGTTTGCATGAAAATCGTTGAAAAGCGCCTTCGGGTGCGTTCCGTAGAGGACCGCGGTCCACCAAAAATAGGCGTGGTTTATCATGGTGAATTTAATTTCGTTGTAGTGTCAGCACTGCTATCTATTACAAAACGTAAACAAACATAAACAAACGTAAACACTGAAATTATAATTGAAATATTACAAAAAAAAAATAATTTGGCATAAAAAAAATTGTCGAAATTAAAATGGTAAGTGTATATTGTTGTTATACCAATTACTTAGCCCGTATATTTTATTTTTTTTAAAGTTAATGCCTAAAACATAAAGTGAATATTGGAGGTATTTTAGAAGGTTCATATTTTATTGTTAATAAACTTGGTAATTAGTTCAACTGTTCATTTTCAACAAGAACATTACCATCTACATCAGTTAACAGATAATGTGTTTGAAGTGAAATTTTTTTTTCCATTTTGTTAATTGTTATTAACAAATTTATTGTTGTAATAATTTTACTCAGTAAGCACTGGTAAGCACCACAATCCACAACAATAACAATGCACACATAGAAAGGTTTAATATACATGAGACTGATTTTTTTTTAAGAATTTCTAGGGAGATTTTTAGTTTTTATGGATCTACTCTGATTATGGCCAAAAAGGACCGCGGTCCCCTTACAGAACGCACCCTTTACTTTTCAATATCGCGACACATATTCATGTCGGCGAACAGTTATTGCGGGACTCGCAGTAACTCCCGCAGTAAGAGTGCAAGAATTGCAATTGTTAATTTTGCTGAGACATCGGATGACCATATTGCAGGCCACTCACTTTTGTTACTTATGAAAAGTATTTTTATAATTATTATTAACAATTAAACAATAGAATATTTTTTTGATTTGTAGTTTGTACCTATACAAATTCATGACAAAAAAAAATCATGCTTACCACAACAAAATATCAAAAATTTTCTATGATCTCAATCTTGAACTTCCGGGTTTCCGAGTGACTTTTTGAACGGACCCCATGTATCGTTATATTCTCGCGCATGCGCTGATTGATCATCGTGATCTTCTGACGGTTTCACTCTATGTCGCAGGTGATCTTAAGTGACAGTAGTGTAAGGTTATTTATCAGAACACCATATGCGGTACAAGAAGGTCTTCATATTGAGACAAAACTCTATCGTAAAACAACGACTTTATACATACCATCCACATAATTTCTTAAAAATTACACTTAAAACATTTTAATGAGCAATAACTCTACAAGAAATTACTTTTTTTTCAAAGCATCTCTTCCTCAAGCTATTTGTTTCCTAAAAAAATAATTTATTGCTTATTTTATTAAACAAAATGCTAAAGAAACAAATAGTTTGAGAAAAAGTTATTTCTTGTACAATTATTAAAATACCAACATCTTCTAAAATTTATTATAGTCGGTAGCTAAGGTAAAGCCGATATTGCAGATATTATTTCCGTAAAACTCACATTCTGACCAAAACTTGAAAATCGTTTACTGCGCAAAAGGGAAAGTGCTCCCTAGTAAAAAGCAATAAGCGAATATAAAAATACATGTTGTGTGGGGCCATGCACGCTTCCGTAAGCGATCACCATGTGATCACCATGCCTTGTCGTATAAGCAAGACGTGGTAAAAGCTATCTTTCTCGCACTGGTGAGGATAGCCTATGCCAGGATAACTTATACACTAGGTGCTGGATAAAAAGTAGTCTTTTGGGTAAGTCCTTGCGAGGCAATTTTGGTGGCCACTACAATTAGCCGTTCATTAATAGTTAGCCGACAAGTGACGGGCCGACATAAAATGAATGATTGTAATCGATTGTAATTGGTTTGTAGATGATTCTAATGTAATTAGTTTTTAACTTAATTGGTTTGTCGCAGTTGACAGATAGCCGACAATTCATAAATATTTAAATAGCTGATATTTTTATTGTAATGAGATGTCAAATTTATAGCAAATCGTTTGTACATCATGATTTATCGTTTGTCATTGTTTAATAATTAATATTGTTTTAAATATTAATTAAAAATCATTGTACTTTTTATCCCCGAGTTAATTATTGTTAATTTGTATAAGCGCATGCGCGACCAAATATCATGTTCGTGTTGAGCAGTGTTGAAAGGACTTAATGTTTACAAAAATAAACAATAATATTCTGAAACAATTATCAACTAGGTAAATATTTAATTCTTATTTTATCAAGTAATTATGACGTTTAATTGAAATCTAATATATAAAAATCTCGTGTCACGGTGTTAGTCACCTAACTCCTCCGAGACCGCTTGACCGATTTCCTTGAAATTTTGCATAGGCATTCTCTAGGGCTGAGAGAATGAAGTTATCTATTTTTCAACCCTCTAATTTATAAGGGTGGTTCACCCTTAAGGGAAAAAATGGAAACCCTACTATACACCATCTATACTTTATTCATAAATACATACGATGGTCGGTAATGCAGTTTTTATCCAAATAGTGATACGAATAATATATACATATAATATTTGCATCTAATTAGCCTAAGGTTGATCAAATCAAAATAAACTATTATATGGATTCTATTGGAATTTTTTTGGAGAATATTGGAGTGAAGTTAATTTTCTTTGGGAGTTGATGGTTTAATTAATATTAACTAATTAAGATTTAGGGGCGCAGGCAGCCTGGATTTTTTTAATTTTCAACTTTTTCAAGTTATTTTTTTTTAAATAGATAGATAATTCTTTGGAGAATTATAAAATGCAAAAAAATTTCATTGGGAGTTCTTCAATTAATTATTAAAAATTATTATAATTTTTAAATTGTTGCTATACGCTGATCAATCATTTCGGTCAATTGCGCATTCCTATACTTCTAAACCCTAGCATGGATGTGTAAAAATGTGTTTATAATCAAATATGTAATTGTTTTTCCTGATTTTGAAGACTAAATTATATAACAAAAAATATAGGTTCGAATACTTTTTTCAATTTAAATAATAGGTAAATACGTTTTTTTAAGAGTAATTATAAAAATAAAGCTGTTACACATATACACGTCTACACATACATGCTAGGGTTAGGAAGTATAAGAATGCGCAATCGACCGAAATGATTGATCAGCGCATAGCAACAATTAAAAAATTGTAATATTTTTTAATAATTAATTAAAGAATTCCCAATGAAATTTTTTTGCTTTTTATAATTTTATAATTCTTCAAAGAATTATCTATTAATTAAAAAAAAAATAACTTGAAAAAATTGAAAATTAACAAAATCCAGGCTGCCTGTGCCCCTAAATCTTAATTAATTAATATTAATTAAACCATCAACTCCCAAAGAAAATTAACTTCACGCCAAAAATCTCCAAAAAAACTCCAATAGAATCTATATAATAGTTTATTGTGATTCCATGCGTATTTTTATATGTATAAATATTTATATAATATACAAATTCGCTCAAATCATATGTTGACTGTATACATGTATATTTTTTTTACATTTACTGCAGATATTTCAGTATAATAATGATGTGAATATTTATTTTTCTTTGTAAATATTAATTATTCAATTTTGTCAAATTGAAAAGTTGATAAAATGAAATAAGTTAAGTCAAGTGCTACGTCAAACCTATAGTGTTTTGTAGGAATATTTTATATCGTAATAAAACGCTTTTAAATTTTGAAAATTGTGTTTTGGAAGAATTGGTATGATGAATTATTATTACTTTTTTTTTAAATACTATTTGAGAATAATTATAATTCAAAATTATTTACATCTTAAGTTTTGTCGTTCATTTACAAAGTAATTCAAACAGAGCCAGAAAATTTAAAATTAAATATCACTATTCCTTCAATAAAAAAATTAGTATATGACCGAGAAATTAGCCATAATAATTCAAATAAGGCCCACATAAAGAAAAAAATTCATGACCATTTTCATCCACATTTCGTTGAATAAAAAAAAATGATAAGCCCAAAAGACCAAAAAAAAATATATTAAACTGTATAAAAGGAGTATCTCCACGCAAATAGAAATAAAAAGTTTAGGTCACAGCACTATAAGAATTAAAACAAAAAGTCTATGTTGGAGCCCGAAATTTTTCTTGATAATGTACAAATTTCAGCCAACCACGGCCAAGTCGTATACCAATAAAAATACGGAATATATATCTGCATGTCTGTGATCTGTATATACAAGTATAGAGCGGCGTGCGACGCATCAATGACATTCGGATACACTCGGCCTCACGTTTATATCAAATATTAATGAATTTCATAAACTTTAATCAACAATATCTCCGAACTGCGATGGGACAAGAATATAATTTTTGTCCAAAATTATCTAGACAATATCAATTTTATCATACTAATTTGTTATCAAATCGGTAAACTCAGTTTTTTTGTTAGAATAAAAAATATACAAGAAAAAAAAATATTGAATAAAAATTCTTACACATGCCATGTTAAATCGTTCGAAAAGTTTACGTGCTTAAAACTTATTATCTCTAAAACTAGATGGGACATAATTACAAAATTAGAATCATTAGATGCAGGGGAATTTCGAGATTTGTCTCTCAAAATATTGGGAAATCGGTGAATGGACTATTCAACGGAGATACTCCCTTAAGGTTGCTTCCGGATAATTGAATGTCACTTAATTTTTTTTTTTTTTTTTGGGTATTTTTTGAATGAAATAAATATCTATACTTCCAATTCTGACGTTGTTTTTTTGAGATAATAAATGTCAAAGATGACAACTTTTATACGCGAGGATAAGACTACAAGCTAAAATACCTTACATTTCTATTTTTAGAAAGTTCATTTGCCACTAAAAAATCTTTAAATTGTAGTCTTCGGCAAGACGAACACGATATAAAAAATTAAAATTTTTTTTTTTGACCATGACTTTCAATATATTCAATATTGACTTTTAAAAAATTTCGTCTTTCCCGCAACGAGTTGGAGTATACAGGCCCTCTAAACGTAAATATTCCTCTATCTTTCGGAGGCAACCTCACTGGAATTAAACTTTGTATCCATTTTTGAATTCACTGAGATAAAATGAAGATCCTAAATATTCTCTGGAATTTTCCAACTATTGCTTGAAGGTGTTTCCACCGCTTTTTTTTCTGAAAAAATTCATGTCATGACAGCCAATAATATGTTATTAATTAAAAAGTGAGCTACGACTTTTTTAATATTCAAATTCGTGAAAATTTTGAAAATTTTCGGAATTTTATCATCGATTTATATCCAAAATCAAAAAATCGAAATGAAAAATGTCTTGATAATTTGCGTAGATTTTCATTTTAGAGTTTTAAAAACTTTATAATTTTAAGAATATCCTTAATATAATAATGTTGATTGTCATGAGAAAAGTATTTTAGAAAAAAAAATTATTTACAAAAAAGGTAGGTAAGTGGGTAGGTCATATTTAGAAATAAACGGGCTGGAAACACCCTCAAAGAAAGGGTGGTAACTTCTAAAGAAAAATTTAGGATCCTCATTTTATCTGGATGAACTAAAAAAAAAATTGAAAGTATAATTCTGAGAAGTCGAGGGAAAAGATCTTAGCATTTTAGTTATTTCACCCCATATTTAAAATTTATAACAGATATATTTTAATATTTGATATCTAAGAGAATAAATGTTCATCGTTTAATTATTCGGAGAGTTTTACACGTTTAATTTCTTATCCCGCTATTCCCTACTTTCGTTAAATGCAATTATTTTGTGGCTGGCATATATGTATATGTATGGCAAAACAACGTTTGCCGGGTCAGCTAGTAAATTAATATTTTTTTAAGTATACATCCAATTCCTTAGCTATTTAGTCTTAAATCTTTATTAGAAATTAATATCAATGCATTTATTTAAAAAAAAAAACATTATAGACCAATTGGAAATAGGAAATGGATGAAATATTTATTTCATTTCAATTGAATATCATAATTATTTGATAAAATAAGAATTAAATATTTACCTAGGTGATGATTGTTTTAGAATATTATTGTTTATTTTTGGAAACATTAAGTCCTTTCAACACTGCTCAATACGAAAATAACATTTGGTCGCGCATGCGCTTATACAAATTAACAACAATTAACTAGGTGATAAAAAGTACAATGATTTTTAATTAATATTTAAAAAAACATTAATTATTAAATAATGACAAACAAAGAATCATGATGTACAAACGATTTGCTATAAATGTGATGTCTCATTACAATAAAAATATCAGCTATTTCAATATATATGAATTGTCGGCTATCTGTCAACTGCGAATTTTTAATAATTAATTAAAATTAATTAGAGGGGTGACAAAAAAAACTAATTACGTTACAATCATCTACAAACCAATAACCATCGATTACAATCATTCATTTTATGTCGGCTCGTCACCTGTCGGCTAACTATTAATGAACCGCCTGTCTACTATTTCTTACTAAGTAGGTCTCTACCGAATGAAAATTTATCGATCATTGTTCCCGTATATTTCCTCGGTTGTTGGTTGTCGATATAATGAGCTGGCTCCCACCTGGCGGTAAAAGAGAAGGTGAGAAATCCTCGTTGTTACTTTTGGCCAGTTTTCTCGCCAGTAACGGTCAGAAAATTAATAACAGTATATATGGATTGTCAACAACTGTTGTGTTCATAACTTTTCTACATTAACTGATGCACCGAAATTATTATTTCTTCAGGTGTATCTATCTATATACTTATATAATGGTGAAAATGAAAACTAATTCTCGAACAATGAAATAATTCAATTCGAAAAGTTAAGTTAGTTATATGATAAAATTGAAAATATCTTTAGAAAAGAACCACAATCAAAATTATTGAAATAATTGAAAAATTTTCTCTTGCTTTTAATTTTATAGTAATAATAACATCTTACTGATGTTTTTATTGAGTTTTAGTAGGCTATCAATATTTATTTACATAAGCAACACTATTGTTATAATGCATATTTTATTCATTATCACTGTAACTGACAGTGCCGGTCTCTTATTAAATTTGATAAAAAATGGAAAAAAAACAGAAAAAAAAAAATTTGTGAGCCATTCTAGACTCGCGGGTTAATTATGTGTAAACATCTTTGGCGCAAATATAGTTTTAAAAATGTAATTTATCTCGATTTGTTGAATTTTTTGATATATATAACAAGATAATATTATTAATTATTATTCATTAATAACAATTATTATTATTTATTATAATAATAATATTATATTAATTCCTGAACATAATTGTCTAATGGACAAATAACTGAGAAAAAGGATGCAGCTAAGGAAAAGGATGTACTCAAAAAAAATATATATCCCATCATTAATCGTTTATTAAATTGTCTTTTTTTGAGTACATCCTTTTTTTAGCCACATATTATTTATTAATAATACTAATTATTATTTTTAATAATATGAATTATTATTTATTGATAATATTAATGATTTAATAACTATTATACAACAATCAAATGCATTTCTTAAGAACAAATGGATAGGAAAAAAGATGCAGTTGTTCAAATAATTCGTTAAAGAGTAATTGTACTAGTAATTGTATTTTTTTAATTTACAACGTTTTTCGTAACTATTTGTTGATACAAAAATGACTTTATGAAAATTTAAATTCATTTATAATTATAACAAATAGCTAGGAAGATAGATGCAGTTGTTTAAATAATTTTTTGAAGAGGAATTGTACCAATAATAGTTTATTTTTTTTTTTACATTTTCTTCTGTACTGAATTTTTTAGGAACAAATATATTATTATTATAATTATATAATTTTTGAACAATATTTAGGCAAATACTTGTTTTTTTTCACAAATCCATTTTCTCCCTTAGTCATTTGTTCATTCAAAAATTATTGATTGTTTATTCAAAGTTCATTAAATTTGAGGTCCACCGGTAGTTGTACTTAAATAAATAAGTTTTTAAACATTAACTAAACAAGTGATTATCTTCTTTCTAATTATATCTTCTTTCGGAACTAATTGTTTATTTAAAATAATTATTCATGTAATTTTAGATAAATTTATTAAGCAAAAATAACTAAAACGAAAAATTCCATTGAATGTATAATTTATTAAAGAGTAATTGCATAAATAATAGTCTATTTTTGAAATCACATATTCTTCCATAGCCAATCGTTGATTTAAGAATTATTTATTATTTATTGAAGATTTATTTTTAAATATTAATGAGCTAGAAAGATAGATGTAATTGCATAAATAAATTTTTAAATAATTATTTTTCAAGTATTTGTTTATTAAATTAATTACTTTAGGTAATTTTAAATGAATTTCACAAGAACAAACAGTTAGAAAAACAGATTCATTCTTTAAAATAAATTTTTAAAGAATATTTTTATAGTCAATTGTTTTTTTTTCTATTTGCATCATATGTCGTAGCTGTTAGTTAATTCAAATGATTAATTTAAATAATTTTAAATATATTCAAAATCAACAAATGACTTTAGGAAGACGAATGCAATTGATCGAATAATTTCTTAAACAGTAGTTGTAAAAGTAATTGTAAAAGTAACTGTAAATTTAAGTGTTCATTCAAATAATCGATTTAGATAATTTATTTGTTCCCTATCATAAACAAATGGCCAAAGATACAATTGATTAAACAATTTTTTGAATAATATGTATACAAGCGTACTTTTCTTTTTTGCAACTCCATATTTTCTATTAGTCATTTATTCTTCAAAAAAGGAATTTATGTAAAATTGAATGGATTTCGCAAAAACAAATGGCAAGGAAGAAGATGCGATTGATTTAAGGCTGAATGTCAATTCCAAGGTAGGACGACTCTTTGGGTTCAAAAGGGCACCCTTACACCCATAGTTTAGAAAAAAAATGAGCACCCTCCATTGTCATAGATTTTTATACTTTACTGTCGCGTTTTAAGTTATATGAGTGTGGGCGGCCTGTATTTACGAACACTAATACCACTTTAGAAATAAAATTTTTGATCGTGAAACGCCGTAAAATTTTATCCAATATTTTTCAAATGTTATGATAAGTGATAAGTGCAAGACTGTACTTCTGATAGTAATAATATTAATAAACCTAAATGATTAAAACCAAAAAAATTGATATAATCAATAATTTCTTTACTAATACGAATAATAAATATATATATATATATATATTAGAAACTATAAAAATATAGCATAAAATATATTTTATTAATATTTAGAAATACCATTTTAATTATCAATTATTCAAATATACCTATACAGACATATTCGCATATAAACTACTTAGACTGGTGTGTGGTGTGGTTGCAATTGATGAAACAGACTAAAAAAAATAGAGAAGAACGATCACTGTTGCCATGTTTACATTTCGTGCGCCATGTTCGACAACCGATGAGTGATAATTTTTGTATGATTTAATTAATAACATTTACAATTCGTGATAGAAATTGATAATTTTTTTTTTATAATTTTCGTAATTTAAAGGAGTATAAGCTGTAGTAAAATAAAGATTTTCTGTAAAAGCGTTTTTTAAATAAAAGGGAAAACGTTCCGGTACTCTCTATGCTTGTGTGTTAAAAAGCTAAATTGTTGTCAACTTTGACACTAATTATCTCAGTTAAAACGTGATAGAAAATTACAAAAAAAATTTGATAAAATAGATCTTTATTTTACTTAAAAAATGAGCCACTTTGATCAAAATCTGTGAGAGGGAATTTTTCTTTAATATTTTGACATTCAGCCTTAATAATTTTTTGAACATTAATTAAACAAGTTATTGTCATTTTTTCATTTGCACTTCTTTCCGAAACCAATTAAATATTGTTTATTAAAGAAAATAATTAATGCAATCTTAAATGTATTTATCAAATGCAAATGTCCAAAAAAACAAATGTAATTTATTAAATAATTTTTTAAATAATAATTCTACGAGTACTTGTCTTTTAGCAACATCTATCTTCTCTATTAGTCATTTGTTCATTAAATAATTATTAACTATATTTCTTCAAAATATATTTTAAAAAATTCAATGGCTAGGAATATACAGTTGTGATTATAATCTATAGATAAATAATTGTTCAAACAATAATTAAACTCTCGTAACCGTTTGTCTAAAAAAAAATTATTATATAAATAATAAATATACAATGTTACTATTTTTTTTACAAGATAATATATAATATAGCTATATATATTATTATTTATCCCTCAAGCATTTGATTTACTAGAAGCGACATTATCTACATTTATACTACAGAGGGCTTGATGGTAACAATTACCGACGGCGCAATGTAAATATATTAAAAATAATAAATATATTAATGTTACTATTTTTTTTACAAGATAATATATAATATAGCTATATATATTATTATTTATCCCCTCAAGCGTTTGATTTACTAGAAGCGACATTATCTACATTTATACTACAGAGGGCTTGATGGTAACAATTACCGACGGCGCAATGTAAATATATTAAAAAGTAATCGCAATATTATTAGAAAAGGACGGCGAAAACGGATATGACGCTCTTTTTTTGACTTTTGCCTTTTATTCCATACAACTAAATCCCGGACCCGCGCCGAAAGATGTTTACACATCAAAAAATTAAAAAATTGAGGTCATATAATCTGGTAGTAATAGTTGCTTTTGTCAATAGTTCAGTCAGCGCTTAATAACCCGAGTAGAAATTCAGATAGGGTTCGGATCAGGATCAGATCAGGCTAGCCTGATGTTAACGTCAGGATAGCGTAAAGATACATGATCCAGATTAGATCAATATACTGGATCCAATCCCGATCAGAATACATGAACCAAAATGGATCGAATTTCAAAATCGAAAAAAAAATTTCGACATTTTAATTAGTATTGATTTGTAACTTTTTTATGGATTTGGTCTACGTATATAATAATTAATGAAACGAAAAAACTTAAACTAAATTAAACTCATCAGGTATGCCCCTGGTGGAATTTGAACCTACGACTGCGAGATTACTAAACAAACGGATTTCACGCTCGGCCATGGCGACAAACGAATGATGGGGAGAATTTTTGTAGTATCATAAGTTTCACCCAGTAAAATAATTATATTAATCAAATCAATGTCAATGTAAGATTATAAATAAAAATAAATAGATTCTATGAACTAAAATTCGGTAGAATTCATGAAATGATGTATAAAATAAATCAAACACAAAGTCCAGTGTTTTTTACTCGATTAAGCCCTGGTCATGATTTGATCGAGTATCCCTATTAAGGATTTGATAGTGGTTACCTGATGCTATCCGGATCAAGAAAAATGTAAAACAAAAAAAAAATAATGTCCAGTATTTTTTACTTGATCAAGCCCTGGTTAGGATTTGATCAAGTATCCCTAATAAGGATTTGATAGTGGTTACCTGATGCTATCCGGATCAGGATGTCATTGCGATACTTGAATAGGCACTGCTCTACGTTATCCTGATCCGATCCGGATCCGTGTTAGACTACCACTAACAAAATTCTACTCGGGTAATAGTGAATAGCGTAAAAAAACTTTGTTATGGTAACGCAGTTTTGAAGGCCTGTGTCGACTAGCATAGTTTTTCAGCAAAGTTATATACCATAGTCGAATTATTACTAAAAACAACTAGATTATTAATAAAAGAAAAACGGATTTTTAAGACGTGTACTTTTTTTAAAAAGTTAATATCAATTTTGAAAAATTGCGTTATTGATGAAATTATCTTCTAAATCCAGAGTAATCTGACAACATTATAAACAAAAGTTTAGCGAAGTAATGGTGGATGGTGTGAAAAAACCTTTATTTAGTGTTCACCCAAGAAGACTAGGGTGCGTTCGATAGCTGGCCGAGCCATCAGAACAGGAAACTTGATAAATCAAAAACTCTCTAAAAAAATAACCAGTTTTATAAATTCAAATTTTTTTTTTTTTACTGGTTTATCTTGTTGTTTGTTGTTGTTACATTTTCATCACATCAATAGAAAAAAATTCGAAGCTCATCAAATAATATTATTACAAAAAATAAAAAAAATTTCTCGTGAGACAAACTAGTTATTCAATGATGTTGTTATAACAATATTGTTATTAGAAATGCATTCAGCTTTTATCATGGTTAAAATATTCTATTATGGCTATAGTCAACATTACCAGTAAGAACCTGATTTAAGCTAAAAATCATATATTACAAAAAAATTTTGTTTTCCATAATATCTCATTACTAAGTCTACTCGGCAAAAAAAACAATAATAATAAGTTAAAAATAAATAAAGTATACATGTAAAATCATCACCACTTATTTTTATTTTATTTTCAATATATCAACATTGAGTACACACCAATGACAATATTGACATTTTCAATTTGTAAAGTCTCGAATGTTACATACTTAAAAAAGATAATATGGTGATCAACAATTGCCAATGTTATCATCAAAGTCTATTTTACTATATTTTATTTCTGACACATCTGGAAATTCACTTATCATTTCGACGGCAAACAAATATAGCTTACGATTTAAATTCAAACTCAGCTGTGCTACCACTACAAAAATATGAAATCCACTATTATAAAAAATTGGCCAGCTTTTTGGCCTCGGCCAGCTATC